>CM032160.1:19927334-19958032 GCA_018901935.1 Pugionium cornutum
GCACTCTGAATGGTGCCATCCTCTGGCTCTTGGTGCTAAGCTGTGGAAGCTCCTCCTAGGTTTGGGACACCTCTCCTGCGTTGGGGTGTAGCCACACCAACTCGCCTGGTTGAAAGATCACCTCCTTCTTCCTTTGTTGGCATGCACGTGTCCGTCCTCTTCTCCAAGTTCTGCTACCTTCTGGTGTAACCTCCTTATGAACTCTGCTTTGGATGCTCCGTTGAGGTTGGTCATCTCAGCTGGTGGCAGTGGTGTTTGCTCCAATGGGGTGAGAGGGTTGAAACCGTATACCACTTCAAATGGTGTCTTCTTGGTTGCTGAGTGCACGGCTCGGTTGTAGGCGAACTCAATGAATGGCAGGCACTCCACCCAAGTCTTTAGGTTCTTCCCTAGTGTTGTTCTGAGAAGAGTTGATAGGGTCCTGTTGACAACTTCAGTTTGGCCATCGGTTTGAGGATGGCAAGTGGTTGAGAAGAGTAGCTTCGTGCCTAGCTTTCTCAAAGGGTCCTCCAGAAATGGCTGAGGAACTTGGTGTCCCTATCTGATGATGGTCCTTGGCACTCCATGAAGCGCTATCTCCCTGAAGAACAGCTCAGCTGTTTGTGTGGCATCATTGACATTGGCACATGGGATGAAATGTGCCATCTTGGAGAATCTGTCCACCACTACAAAGATTGCATCTTTGTGGTTGATCTTGGGCAGACCTAGAACAAAATCCATCGAGATGTCCACCCATGGATGTGTTGGTATGGGCAGTGGGAGATACAACCCGTGAGGTTGCACTCGGACTTTGCCTTCTTGCAAGTGATGCATCTTGCACAATGTGCTTCTACTGTCCTCTTGATGTGTGGCCAGTAGAAGTGCTCCTTGACCACTGCTAGAGTCTTGTCGACACCAAAGTGGCCCATGAGTCCTCCTCCATGAGCTTCTCGGATGATAAGCTCCCTTAGTGATCCTTGTGGTATGCACAGCCTTCTTTCTCGGAACAAAATCCTCATGGATGTAGAATTTGCCATGACTCCTGTGCTACACTCCTTGTAGCTCTCAGCAAGGTCAGGATCATCCTTGTATAGATCCTTGATGTGCTCGAATCCTAGGACCTTTGCCTCCATGGTTGATATCAAGGCAAACCTCCTTGATAGTGCATCGGCTACCACATTGTCTTTGCCCTTCTTGTACTTGATGATGTAAAGGTCTCTATGAACTCCATCCACCTGGCATGTCTCCTCTTGAGATTGGTTTGCCCTCTGAGGTGTTTGAGAGTCTCGTGATCAGTGTGGATCACAAACTCCTTGGACAGCAAGTAATGCTGCCAAGTCTCCAATGCTCGGACAAGGGCATAGAGCTCCTTGTCATAAGTGGGGTAGTTCAGTGAGGCACCACCTAGCTTCTCACTGAAGTATGCCACTGGTCTCCCTCCTTGAGTTAGCACTGCTCCTATGCCTATTCCAGAGGCATCACACTCCACTTCAAACGCCTTGTTGAAGTCGGGAAGGACTAGCACTGGTGCGTGTGTAAGGCTGTCCTTCAAGGCCTGGAATGCCTTCTCCTGAGCTTCTCCCCAGCTGAATCCCACGTTCTTCTTCACTACTGCCGTCAGTGGTGAGGCAATACTGCTGAAGTTGGGCACGAATCTCCTATAGAAGCTGGCCAGTCCGTGGAAGCTCCTTACTTGGCTGATGTTTCCTGGTGTTGGCCATTCTTGTATGGCTCGAATCTTCTCCTCATCAACCTGTAGGCCCTGTGAACTCACAACAAAACCTAAAAAGACAAGCTTATCAGTACAAAAGGTGCACTTCTTGAGATTGGCATAAAGCTCTTCTTGTCGAAGGGTTTTAAGGACCATCTCAAGATGTGTGAGGTGTTCCCGTAGGCACTTACTATAAACAAGTATGTCATCAAAATAAACTACTACAACTTACTGATGTACGCCCTAAGAACTTGGTTCATAAGGCGCATGAAGGTGCTTGGGGCATTAGTCAAGCCAAATGGCATGACTGTCCACTCGTAGAGCCCTTGCTTTGTCTTGAAAGCAGTCTTCCACTCATCACCTTCCTTCATTCTTACCTGGTGGTATCCACTTTTGAGGTCTATCTTGGAAGACCGTGGCTCCACTCAGCTCATCTAGCATGTCATCCAGTCGTGGTATTGGATGCCTATACTTGACTGTGATGTTGTTGATTGCTCGGCAGTCCACACATCGCCAAGTCCCATCCTTCTTGGGCACTAGTAGCACTGGTACAGCACATGGACTGAGGCTCTCTCGAACATATCCTTTCTCCAGGAGCTCCTTGACTTGCTTCTCAAGCTCCTTGACTCCTCTGGACTCATCCGTAGGCTGGCCGGTTGGGCAGGGCTGCTCCGGCACTAGATCAATCTGGTGTTCTATGCCACGTAAAGGAGGCAAGCCTGCTGGTATCTCCTCTGGAAATACATCCTGGAATTTGTTGAGGAGTGTTGCTACTTCATGAGGTAGCTCTACCTGTCCCTGTTCTATACTCAACACTTCCTTGAAAACCATTAGTAACATTAAGTCCTTCGAGGCTAAAGCTCTCCGGACATGACTAGGTTGAATAAGAAAGTTAGACTTGACAAGTTTCTTTTCCTTACTCATTTGGAGTTGTAGCTCATGTACTTGGGCAGGTGTAAGAGGAGCTAGGCTGACCTTTCTCTTGTCATGCAAGGTGTAGAGATTGGTTCTGCCATCATGCCTGGTCTCTTTGTCAAACTGCCATGGTCTTCCTAGTAGAAGATGGCCAGCTTGCATGGGCACCACGTCGCACGACCTGGTCTTGGTACTTGCCCACACTGAATGGCACAGTGACTTGCTCATGAATCTTGAGCTCCACTTTGTCATCAAGCCATCTCAGTCTATATGGTCGAGGATGCCGTGTCCTCTCTAGACCTAGCTTATCAACCATATACGCACTAGCAACGTTAGTGCAAGAACCACCATCTATGATGAGGTTACATACCTTTCCTTGATGGTGCAACGGCTGTGGAAGATGTTCTCCCTTTGGATGGTCTCTGAAGGATCCACCATTGCACTGAGGATCGCCTAGTGACCAGCACTTCCCCACATCAGGGTACTCAATGTCACCATATTCTCCTTCTGGTTCATATCCTCTTCATCTTGGGACTCATATTCTCCTGCCTCCGTAATCAGCATGACTCGGTTGTTTGGGCACTCCTTGAGATGTGTCCACGTCCCCTGCACTTGAAACAAGTTATGTCACGTGATCTTTGAGGGTTAGAAGACTTACCAGGCTCTCTCTGGTCACGGGTGGGTTCAGGAGGCTTGCTCTTGAACCTTGACTCGATCTCTACGCTTTTGCCTTTGTCCACTGTCTTAGGCATGTTGCTTGGTGCCCAAGGTGTCTTAGGCTTGCTGCGGATGTCTTGGCTCTTACGTTTGATGTGCTGTTCAGCTTGCACAGATAGGTGGAACAAGTCCTTGAAGTCGTTGTAGATTTGCCTTTCCACCTTGCAGCTGATCCTTTCTTGGAGTCCATCCAAGAATTGTGCCATCAATGCTTCTTCATCATCATTGAGCTCCAATCTGTTCCTTAACCTCTCGAACTCTTCATAGTACTCCTCTACTGATCTGGTACCCTGCTTAAGAGTACAAAACGTCGTTGCAAATCCCTATGAAAGTAAGGTGGAACATACCTTTGTCGCATGAGGTCTTTCATGTCGACCCATGAGTCTACTGGTCTCATTCTCTTCCTCCTTCTGTCAGATACCTCACGATCCCACCAGATGAGGGCATTGTCCGTGAGTTGTGCTACTGCCATTGAGACTCTCCTAGGTCCTGGTTGGTTGTAGTGATCAAAGATATGATCCATTCGCCTCTCCCAATCTAGGTAAGCCTCGGGGTCTACTTTTCCTGCAAAAGTTGGAGGAGTTAGTTTAACATCAGGATGAATTACCCGGTTATAGGTGTGTTCATCTCCATCCTCATGACGTCTAGGAGGCATTCTTGGTCTCTGGTGAAGACCATATGGCTCAAAGCCATCATCTTCTGCCTCTGGTTGCCGTGGAGGTCCTCTCGGCCTATGGTGATAGTTATGAGGTTGCGTGTCCTCATCTCCATCTGGCTGGGGTTCCTCCTGTTCGTGCCGTGTCCTAAGGTACTCAGGACCCTCAGGACGATCTGGCTCAGCTCTCACGTGCCTTATGGCCTGGAATCTTACTGGTCTCTCCACGCTCCAACCTCTCGCCTATGGATGCGAGTTGTGTTTGGAGTGTGGTGAACATGGCCATCATGGCTTCAGCTGCTCTCTATTCTCTTCTCCCATGTGTGCTACAAAGAAAGAAGACAATTAGGGTGCTCCTAAATTATTAGGAGAGTTTTCTTTTTATATGGGTTTGAAAAAAATGCAAAAGGAAAATTCTAAAGAAAGGAAATTCAAAAAGGAAACTTCCTAGACAACTTGTGCTAGCTGTCCAATTCGAATTCTTTTAGTATCTTTTCTATTTTCTTTTTCTTTTCTTTTAATTTAACTTAAAAATAAAGGAAATATGACTTAAACAAAAGGAAAACGTGTATGCAATGCAAAAGTGAATCTAAACCCTAGTGATACACGAGGAGGCTAGATGCACTTTCGGTTTGGAGTTTGAGGTTATTTTTTGATTTTTCTTGAATGCGACTTAAACTAATGCAAGAACTAGAAATAAGACAAGCAAAAGGATAGAAACAACCTGGTTTAGGAGCTTTAAGCTCTGATACCAAAATGATACAAGCCTTGATTCAAGGATGTATGCGCGTGGGCTGTTTGTAGAAGATTAGGTGAGAAACTCAACCTTAGGCTTCTGGATAGGGGTTTTCTGGTTGGTAAACGATGGAAGGGTGAAGTGAACCACACGAGGGGTGATGAACCTCGTGATAAATCACAAACTTAGAGCTAGGAGGGCTGGTCTCAACTAGGTTCTAAGCGCAAGTCTCTCTTGAGAGAAAGCTCGTAGGGAAAAGTTCTACTTTATTAATAATCAAAAGGTTGTCGAACTACAATGCTGGAAGGAGCCTTATTAATATGCTCGACAGCTTGACCTTCTAGGGTCGACTCAAACAAATAAAAGGAAAGTTTACAAAAGTGCACAAAAGGAAAAGATACAAAAGTGTATAACGAAAAAGGACCTATTCCTAAAATGTTCTTGACTCAAAATGTAAAGCAACTAGATCCTACCCTGCAAAACAGAAAGAGGCATATATTCAATGTAAACTTACCTTAACTCACCTCACGGCCAAGAAATGGAAGGTGGCCGTCCTTGTGGCATGCAGCGCCTTGCTCCTAGTCTTCGACTTGGAGTAGGGTTAAATATCTTTGGGCCTGACCTCTCTTGCCACTAAAGCCCAAGTCTCTGATGTTCCTTGTGTTGTTGAGAAGCCTTTGGACTCTAATTTGCTCTTCTGGCCCATTGTCCTTAGCTGCTCTTCCTCTAGAAGCTTGTCACCCATAAGCTGAATTTGTGGAAGAGTGCTCTTGATCTGCTTCTTGTCATTGCTCCTGGAGGTACCACTGGTGTAGATACTTCCTCTAAGTGCATGTCCTGGAGCTGGTAGCTCATTTGGTCCGAGTCCTCTTGTGTAGAAGTGGAAGTGTGCGTGTACTCGGCTGGATGGCCTGTACCGGCTGGATTGTGCGCGATACTGGCGGAATGACTTCAGGACCGGCCAAGTTGATCCGAGTCGGCGGTGTCATCAGGGGACGGCGGTGTCATTCACGTCCCCACCAAGTGTGCGGAAGCTTGGGCCTCTCCGCGATGTTGACGGTCTGGTCCTATAGGTCGAGGTCCGCTTCTGTTCCGGCAGCGCCAGATGGTCCTGCTGTCTCGGGCAAGCTTCCTGGTCGGCCAGTCTGGTCTCCTGGCTGGATGTACGACCTGATGTCCTCATCAAAAATCTCAGCAGAACTCTTCAAATGGAGCAGTCCATGCCACTCTCAGAAGTGATGCTCACTGTCCGGTTGGTAGTCAACCTCTGACCTTATGCTTATTGGGCTTGATGGGTCATCCAATGAAATAGATGAGCCTCCAAGCTTGAGAGTATGAATTAGCTTGCAAAGGTTCTTAAGTGTTGATGCATTAGGTTCACTTGTCAAATCCTCTCTCTAGGATCAGCTTTCATGTCCATATCTTGAGCTCTTCTGGTTTCTCCTTCTGCTCATGGATATATTTGATCTTCACTCCACAACTCATCCATCTGAGAGACCATATGCTTTCAGCTCCTCTTCTCCAGTAAGATCCATGTGCCATAAATGGCCATCAGGCTTCACTAGAGGAAGTGTACCAGACTTCAGCCCAAGAGACTCAAACAAAGAAAATGCTACTAACCTGGTTTAGCTTTAAGCCTGATACTTGGGAGCTATGATTCTAAGGCTCTTCAGCATTGTGTTTGTAGCCCAAGAACCAGCGTGATGGATGGGAGTTTCTCACTAACTTCTCCAAAAGCCAACATACATCCTTGGGAGGCTGGTTAATATGCTCAAGCTTGACTCTCTGGTTATGGTACTTGGTCAAATCCTGAGGACCCAGCACTGTGTTCTACTGCCCTCAAAACAGTGGACTGGTCCGAGCAATCAACAACATCACAGTCAAGTACCCTAGGCATCCAATACCACGACTGATGACATGCTAGATGAGCTGAGTGGAGCCACGGTCTTCCAAGATAGACCTCAAGTTCTTGCAAGTGGATACCACCAGGTAAGGGTTTAATGAAGGAAGGTGATGAGTGGAAGACTGCTTTCAAGACAAAGCAAGGGCACACCATTTCAAGTGGATCCAGTCATGCCATTTGGCTGACTAATGCCCCAACACCTTCACACAACCTCATAACTATCACCATAGCCTTTATGAACCAAGTTCTTAGGGCGACATCAGTAAGTTTGTAGTAGTTTATTTTGATGACATTTAGTTTATAGTATCTGTGCCTACATGGAATTCACACATCTTGAGATGGTACTTAAAACCCTTCGACAAGAAGAGCTTTATGCCAATCTCAAGAAGTGCACCTTTTGTACTGATAAAAGGCTTGTCTTTTAGGTTTTGTTGTAAGTTCACAGGGCCTACAGGTTGATGAAGAGAAGATTCGAGCCATACAAGAATGGCCAACACCAGGCAAACATCAGCCAAGTAAGGAGCTTCCACGGACTGGCCAGCTTCTATAGGAGATTCGTGCCCAACTTCAGCAGTATTGCCTCACCATCTGACGGCAGTAGTGAAGAAGAACGTAGGGATTCAGCTGGGGAGAAGCTCAGGAGAAGGCATTCCAGGCCTTGAAGGACAGCCTTACACACGCACCAGTGCCCAACCGGCCAGCCTAGTCCTTCCCGACTTCAACAAGACGCTTGAAGTGGAGTGTGATGCCTCTGAATAGGCATAGGAGCAGTGCTAACCCAAGGAGGGAGACCAGTGGCATACTTCAGTGAGAAGCTAGGTGGTGCTCACTGAACTACTCCCACTTATGACAAGGAGCTCTATGCCCTTGTCCGAGCATTGGCCTGAGACTTGGCAGCATTACTTGCTGTCCAAGGAGTTTGTGATCCACACTGATCACGAGACTGATCAAACACCTCAGAGGGCAAACCAATCTCAAGAGGAGACATGCCAGGTGGATGGAGTTCATAGAGACCTTCCTGTGCACATCATCAAGTACAAGAAGGGCAAAGATAATGTGGTAGCCGATGCACTATCAAGGAGGTTTGCCTTGATATCAACCATGGAGGCAAAGGTCCTAGGATTCGAGCACATCAAGGATCTATACAAGGATGATCCTGACTTTGCTGAGAGCTACAAGGAGTGTAGCACAGGAGTCATGGCAAATTCTACATCCATGAGGGATTCTTGTTCCGAGAAAGAAGGCTGTGCATACCACAAGGATCACTAAGGGAGCTTATCATCCGAGAAGCTCATGGAGGAGGACTCATGGGCCACTTTGGTGTCGACAAGACTCTAGCAGTGGTCAAGGAGCACTTCTACTGGCCACACATCAAGAGGACAGTAGAAGCACATTGTGCAAGATGCATCACTTGCAAGAAGGCAAAGTCCCGAGTGCAACCTCACGGGTTGTATCTCCCACTGCCCATACCAACACATCCATGGGTGGACATCTCGATGGACTTTGTTCTAGGTCTGCCCAAGATCAACCACAAAGATGCAATCTTTGTAGTGGTGGACAGATTCTCCAAGATGGCACACTTCATTCCCATGCCAATGCCAATGTCAATGACGGCTTTATGGAGTGCCAAGGACCATCGTGTCAGACAGAATTGATACAAGCCTTGATTCAAGGATGTATCGCATGGGCTGTTTGTAGAAGATTAGGTGAAACTCAACCTTAGGCTTCTGGATGGGGTTTTCTGGTTGGTAAGCGATGGAAGGGTGAAGTGAACCACACGAGGGGTGATGAACCTCGTGATAAATCTACAAACTTAGAGCTAGGAGGGCTGGTCTCAACTAGGTTCTAAGCACAAGCTTCTTTGAGAGAGAATAACTTGTAAAGAATTCGATCTTTATTAATTAGCAAAAAGGTTGTCAACTACAATGCTGGAAGGAGCCTTATTAATATGCTCGATTAAGCTTGACCTTCTAGGGTCGACTCAAACAAATAAAAGGAAAGTTTACAAAGTGCACAAAGGAAAAGATACAAAAGTGTATAACCTAAAGGACCTATTCCTAAATGTTCTTGACTCAAAATGTAAAGCAACTAGATCCTACCCTGCAAAACAGAAAGAGGGTGCATATTCGAATGTAAACTTTTAACTCACCTCACGGCCAAGAAATGGAAGGTGGCCGCCCTTGTGTGCACGCCTTCTTGCTCCTAGTCTTCGACTTGGAGTAGGGTTAAATATCTTTGGGCCCTGACCTCTCTTGCCACTAAAGCCCAAGTCTCTGATGTTCCTTGTGTTGTTGAGAAGCCTTTGGACTTAATTTGCTCTTCTGGCCCATTTTTCCTTAGCTGCTCTTCCTCTAGAAGCTTGTCACCCATAAGCTGAATTTGTGGAAGAGTGCTCTTGATCTGCTTCTTGTCATTGCTCCTGGAGGTACCACTGGTGTAGATACTTCCCTAGTGCATGTCCTGGAGCTGGTAGCTCTATTTGGTCGGAGTCCTCTGTGTAGAAGTGGAAGTGTCGCAGTACTCTCGGCTGGATGGCTCTGTACTGCTGGATTGTCAGGCGCGGTCAGCAGACGTGAATGACTTCAGGGCCGGGCCAAGTTGATCCCGGAGTCGGCGGTGTCATCAGGGGACTGGCGGTGTCATTCACATCCCCACCAAGTGTGCCGGAAGCTTGGGCCTCTCCGTCTTGCCATGTTGACCGTCGGTCCCTAGGTCGGTCCCGCTGACATCTGTCTGGCCGGCAAGGCGCGGATGGTCCTGTTGTCTCGGGCAGCTTCCTGGTCGGCCAGTCTGGTCTCCTTGCTGGATGTACGACCTGATGTCCTCATCACAGGACACCAAGTTCCTCAGCCATTTCTGGAGGACCTTTGGAGAAAGCTAGGCATCGGCTACTCTTCTCAACCACTTGCCATCCTCAAACCGATGGCCAAACTGAAGTTGTCAACAGGACACTATCAACTCTTTCTCAGAACTACACTAGGGAAGAAACCTAAAGACTTGGGTGGAGTGCCTGCCATTCCATTGAGTTCGCCTACAACCGAGCCTGCACTCAGCAAACAAGAAGACACCATTTGAAGTGGTATCTGGTTTTCAACCCTCTCACCCCATTGGAGCAAACACCACTGCCACCAGCTGAGATGACCAACCTCAACGGAGACATCCAAAGCAGAGTTCATAAGGAGGTTACACCAGAAGGTAGCAGAAAACTTGGAGAAGAGGACCGGACAGTACGCGGACTCATGCCAACAAAGGAAGAAAGGAGGTGATCTTTCAACTAGGCGAATTGGGTGTGGCTACACACCTACGGCAGGAGGTTCCCAAACCTAAGGAGTTCCAAGCTAGCACCAAGAGGAGATGGACCATTCAGAGTGCTCGAGAGGATCAACAACAACGCCCTACGGATCGAGCTACCAGGTGAGTTTAATGTGTCCAATACGTTAATGCCATTCTTGACTTGGCCCCTTTCCATGCAGATGAACCAGTTTGAGGACAAAACCTACTGAAGAGGGAGGGAATGATGAGGACATCAGGTCGCATACATCCAGCCAGGAGACCAGACGTCCGACCAGGAAACTTGCCCGAGACAGCAGGACCATCTGCCGCGGCCTGCGGACCAGCAGTGCACGGACCCTCGACCTATAGGACCAGACCGGTCAACATCGCATGGAGAGGCCCAAGCTTCCGGCACGCAGGTGGGGACGGAATGACACCGCGGTCCCTTTGATGACACCGCTGACTCCGGGATCAACTTGGCGGTCCTGAAGTCATTCCGCCAGTACGAGAGCACAACCCAGCTTACAGCCGATCCAAGCTGGGCACACGCAGCATTTCCACTTCTACACAAGAGGACTCTGGACCAATGAGCTACCAGCTCCAGGACATGCACTTAGAGGAAGTATCTACACCAGTGGTACCTCCAGGAGCAATGACAAGAAGCAGATCAAGAGCACTCTTCCGAATTCAGGCTTATGGAATCGACAAGCCCTAGAGGAAGAGCAGCTAAGGACAATGGGCCAGAAGAGCAAATTAGGAGTCCAAAGGCTTCTCAACAACACAAGGAAACATCAGAGACTTGGGCTTTAGTGGCAAGAGAGGTCAAGGCCCAGAGATTTGTAACCCTACTCCAAGTCGAAGACTAGGAGCAAGGCGCGTGCATGCCACAAGGACTGCCACCTTCCATTTCTTGGCCGTGAGGTGAGTTAAGGTAAGTTTACATTCTAATATATGCCTCTTTCTGTTTTGCAGGGTAGGATCTAGTTGCTTTACATTTTTGAGTCAAGAACATTTTAGGAATAGGTCCTTTTTCGGTTATACACTTTTGTATTTTTCCTTTTGTGCACTTTTGTAAACTTTCCTTTTTTCTTATTTGAGTCGACCCTAGTAGGTCAAGCTGTCGAGCATATTAATAAGGCTCCTTCCAGCATTGTAGTTCGACAACCTTTTTGATTATTAATAAAGTAGAACTTTTTCCCTACAAGTTTTCTCTAAGAATCTTGTGCGCTTAGAACCTAGTTGAGACCAGCCCTCCTAGCTCTAAGTTTGTGATTTATCACGAGGTTCATCACCCCTCGTGTGGTTCACTTCACCCTTCCATCTTTTACCAACCAGAAAACCCCCATCCAGAAGCCAAGGTTGAGTTTCTCACCTAATCTTCTACAAACAGCCCACGCAAGCATACATCCTTGAATCAAGGCTTGTATCATTTTGGTATCAGAGCTAAAGCTCCTAAACCAGGTTGTTTCTATCCTTTGCTTGTTTATTTTTCTAGTTCTTGCATTAGTTTAAGTCGTATTCAAGAAAATCAAAAAACAACATCAAACTCCAAACCGAAAAGTATCTAGCCTCCTACGTGTATCACTAGGGTTTAGATTCACTTTTGCATTGCATACACGTTTTCCTTTTTGTTTAAATCATATTTCCTTTATTTTAAGTTAATTAAAAAGAAAAGAAAAAGAAAATAGAAAAATACTAAAAGAATTGAATTGGACAGCTAGCACAAGTTGTCTAGGAAGTTTTTTTCAAATTCCTTTCTTTAGAATTTTCCTTTTGCATTTTTTCAAACCCATATAAAAGAAACTCTCCTAATAATTTAGGAGCACCCTAATTATCTTTTCTTTGTAGCACACATGGGAGAAGAGAATAGAGACGCAGCTGAAGCCATGATGGCTATGTTCACCACACTCCAAACACAACTCGATCCATAGGCTAGAGGTTGGAGCGCTGGAGAGACCAGTAAGATTCCAGGCCATAAGGCACGTGAGGGCTGAGCAAGACCATCCTGAGGGTCCTGAGCACCTTAGGACACGGCACTAACAGGAGGAACCCCAGCCAGATGGAGATGAGGACACACAACCTCATAACTATCACCATAGGCCGAGAGGACCTCCACGGCAACCAGAGGCAGAAGATGATGGCTTTGAGCCATATGGTCTTCACCAGAGACCAAGAATGCCTCCTAGACGTCATGAGGATGGAGATGAACACACCTATAACCGGGTAATTCATCCTGATGTTAAACTAACTCCTCCAACTTTTGCAGGAAAAGTAGACCCCGAGGCTTACCTAGATTGGGAGAGGCGAATGGATCATATCTTTGATCACTACAACCAACCAGGACCTAGGAGAGTCTCAATGGCAGTAGCACAACTCACGGACAATGCCCTCATCTGGTGGGATCGTGAGGTATCTGACAGAAGGAGGAAGAGAATGAGACCAGGAGACTCATGGGTCGACATGAAAGACCTCATGCGACAAAGGTATGTTCCACCTTACTTTCATAGGGATTTGCAACGACGTTTTGCACTCTTAAGCAGGGTACCAGATCAGTAGAGGAGTACTATGAAGAGTTCGAGAGGTTAAGGAACAGATTGGAGCTCAATGATGATGAAGAAGCATTGATGGCACAATTCTTGGATGGACTCCAAGAAAGGATCAGCTGCAAGGTGGAAAGGCAAATCTACAACGACTTCAAGGACTTGTTCCACCTATCTGTGCAAGCTGAACAGCACATCAAACGTAAGAGCCAAGACATCCGCAGCAAGCCTAAGACACCTTGGGCACCAAGCAACATGCCTAAGACAGTGGACAAAGGCAAAAGCGAGAGATCGAGTCAAGGTTCAAGAGCAAGCCTCCTGAACCCACCCGTGACCAGAGAGAGCCTGGTAAGTCTTCTAACCCTCAAAGATCACGTGACATAACTTGTTTCAAGTGTAGGGACGTGGACACATCTCAAGGAGTGCCCAAACAACCGAGTCATGCTGATTACGGAGGCAGGAGAGTATGAATCCCAAGATGAAGAGGACTATGAACCAGAAGGAGAATACGGTGACATTGAGTACCCTGATGTGGGGGAAGTGCTGGTCACTAGACGAATTCTCAGTGCAATGGTAGATCCCTCGGAGACCATTCAAAGGGAGAACATCTTCCACAGCCGGTGCACCATCAAGGGCAAGGTATGTAACCTCATCATAGATGGTGGTTCTTGCACTAACGCTGCTAGTGCGTATATGGTTGATAAGCTAGGTCTAGAGAGGACACGGCATCCTCGACCATATAGACTGAGATGGCTTGATGACAAAGTGGAGCTCAAGATTCATGAGCAAGTCACTGTGCCATTCAGTGTGGGCAAGTACCAAGACCAGGTCGTGTGCGACGTGGTGCCCATGCAAGCTGGCCATCTTCTACTAGGAAGACCATGGCAGTTTGACAAAGAGACCAGGCATGATGGCCGAACCAATCTATACACCTTCGTGCATGACAAGAGAAAGGTCAGCCTAGCTCCTCTTACACCTGCCCAAGTACATGAGCTACAACTCCAAATGAGTAAGGAAAAGAAACTTGTCAAGTCTAACTTTCTTATTCAACCTAGTCATGTCCGGAGAGCTTTAGCCTCAAGGACTTAATGTTACTAATGGTTTTCAAGGAAGTGTTGAGTATAGAACAGGGACAGGTAGAGCTACCTCATGAAGTAGCAACACTCTCAACAAATTCCAGGATGTATTTCCAGAGGAGATACCAGCAGGCTTGCCTCCTTTACGTGGCATAGAACACCAGATTGATCTAGTGCCCGAGCAGCCCTGCCCAACCGCCAGCCTACCGGATGAGTCCAGAGGAGTCCAAGGAGCTTGAGAAGCAAGTCAAGGAGCTCCTGGAGAAAGGATATGTTCGAGAGAGCCTCAGTCCATGTGCTGTACCAGTGCTACTAGTGCCCAAGAAGGATGGGACTTGGCATGCATGTGTGGACTGCCGAGCAATCAACAACATCACAGTCAAGTACCGGCATCCAATACCACGACTGGATGACATGCTAGATGAGCTGAGTGGAGCCACGGTCTTCCCCAAGATAGACCTCAAAAGTGGATACCACCAGGTAAGAATGAAGGAAGGTGATGAGTGGAAGACTGCTTTCAAGACAAAGCAAGGACTCTACGAGTGGACAGTCATGCCATTCGGCTTGACTAATGCCCCAAGCACCTTCATGCGCCTTATGAACCAAGTTCTTAGGGCGACATCAGTAAGTTTGTGGTAGTTTACTTTGATGATATACTAGTTTATAGTAAGTGCCTACGGGAACACCTCACACATCTTGAGATGGTACTTAAAACCCTTCGACAAGAAGAGCTTTATGCCAATCTCAAGAAGTGCACCTTTTGTACTGATAAACTTGTCTTTTAGGTTTTGTTGTGAGTTCACAGGGCCTACAGGTTGATGAGGAGAAGATTCGAGCCATACAAGAATGGCCAACACCAGGAAACATCAGCCAAGTGAGGAGCTTCCATGGACTGGCCAGCTTCTATAGGAGATTCGTGCCCAACTTCAGCAGTATTGCCTCACCACTGACGGCAGTAGTGAAGAAGAACGTGGGATTCAGCTGGGGAGAAGCTCAGGAGAAGGCATTCCAGGCCTTGAAGGACAGCCTGACACACGCACCAGTGCTGGTCCTTCCCGACTTCAACAAGACGTGTGAAGTGGAGTGTGATGCCTCTGGAATAGGCATAGGAGCAGTGCTAACTCAAGGAGGGAGACCAGTGGCATACTTCAGTGAGAAGCTAGGTGGTGCCTCACTGAACTATCCCACTTATGACAAGGAGCTCTATGCCCTTGTCCGAGCATTGGAGACTTGGCAGCATTACTTGCTGTCCAAGGAGTTTGTGATCCACACTGATCACGAGACTCTCAAACACCTCAGAGGGCAAACCAATCTCAAGAGGAGACATGCCAGGTGGATGGAGTTCATAGAGACCTTCCCGTACATCATCAAGTACAAGAAGGGCAAAGACAATGTGGTAGCCGATGCACTATCAAGGAGGTTTGCCTTGATATCAACCATGGAGGCAAAGGTCCTAGGATTCGAGCACATCAAGGATCTATACAAGGATGATCCTGACTTTGCTGAGAGCTACAAGGAGGTAGCACAGGAGTCATGGCAAATTCTACATCCATGAGGGATTTTGTTCCGAGAAAGAAGGCTGTGCATACCACAGGGATCACTAAGGAGCTTATCATCCGAGAAGCTCATGGAGGAGGACTCATGGGCCACTTTGGTGTCGACAAGACTCTAGCAGTGGTCAAGGAGCACTTCTACTGGCCACACATCAAGAGGACAGTAGAAGCACATTGTGCAAGATGCACCACTTGCAAGAAGGCAAAGTCCCGAGTGCAACCTCACGGGTTGTATCTCCCACTGCCCATACCAACACATCCATGGGTGGACATCTCGATGGATTTTGTTCTAGGTCTGCCTAAGATCAACCACAAAGATGCAATCTTTGTAGTGGTGGACAGATTCTCCAAGATGGCACACTCATCCCATGTGCCAATGTCAATGATGCCACACAAACAGCTGAGCTGTTCTTCAGGGAGATAGTACGGCTTCATGGAGTGCCAAGGACCATCAGATCAGATAGGGACACCAAGTTCCTCAGCCATTTCTGGAGGACCTTTGAGAAAGCTAGGCACGAAGTTACTCTTTCTCAACCACTTGCCATCCTCAAACCGATGGCCAAACTGAAGTTGTCAACAGGACCCTATCAACTCTTCTCAGAACAACACTAGGGAAGAACCTAAAGACTTGGGTGGAGTGCCTGCCATTCATTGAGTTCGCCAACAACCGAGCCGTGCACTCAGCAACCAAGAAGACCCCATTTGAAGTGGTATACGGCTTCAACCCTCTCACCCCATTGGAGCAAACACCACTGCCACCAGCTGAGATGACCAACCTCAACGGAGCATCCAAAGCAGAGTTCATAAGGAGGTTACACCAGAAGGTAGCAGAGAACTTGGAGAAGAGGACCGACAGTACGTGACTCATGCCAACAAAGGAAGAAAGGAGGTGATCTTTCAACCAGGCGATTGGGTGTGGCTACACCTACGGCAGGAGAGGTTCCCAAACCTAAGGAGTACCAAGCTAGCACCAAGAGGAGATGGACCATTCAGAGTGCTCGAGAGGATCAACAACAACGCCACCGGATCGAGCCCAGGTGAGTTTAATGTGTCCAATACGCTCAATGTTACTGACTTGGCCCCTTTCCATGCAGATGATCCAGTTTTGAGGACAAAACCTACTGAAGAGGGAGGGAATGATGAGGACATCAGGTCGTACATCCAGCCAGGAGACCAGACTGGCCGACCAGGAAGCTTGCCCGAGACAGCAGGACCATCTGGCGCGCCTACCGGACCAGACAGTACCGCCGGACCTCGACCTATAGGACCAGACCGGTCAACATCGCCGGCGGAGAGGCCCAAGCTTCCGGCACACTTGGTGGGGACGTGAATGACACCGCCGGTCCCCCTGATGACACCGCCGACCCGGGATCAACTTGGCCAGTCCTGAAGTCATTCCGGCCAGTACCGCGCACAATCCAGCCGGTACAGGCCATCCAGCCGAGTACACGCACACTTCCACTTCTACACAAGAGGACTCGGACCAAATGAGCTACCAGCTCCAGGACATGCACTTAGAGGAAGTCTCAACACCAGTAGTACCTCAAGGAGCAATGACAAGAAGCAGATCAAGAGCACTCTTCCACAAATTCAGCTTATGGGTCGACAAGCTTCTAGAGGAAGAGCAGCTAAGGACAATGGGCCAGAAGAGCAAATTAGAGTCCAAAGGCTTCTCAACAACACAAGGAACATCAGAGACTTGGGCTTTAGTGGCAAGAGAGGTCAGGCCCAAAGATTTTAACCCTACTCCAAGTCGAAGACTAGGAGCAAGGCGCGTGCATGCCACAAGGACGACCACCTTCCATTTCTTGGCTGTGAGGTAAGTTAAGGTAAGTTTCAATTCAAATATATGCCTCTTTCTTTTTTGCAGTGTAGGATCTAGATGCTTTACATTTTTGAGTCAAGAACATTTTAGGAATAGGTCCTTTTTCAATTATACACTTTTGTATCTTTTCCTTTTGTGCACTTTTGTAAGTTTTCCTTTTCTTATTTGGGTCGACCCTAGAAGGTCAAGCTGTCGAGCATATTAATAAGGCTCCTTCCAGCATTGTAGTTCGACAACCTTTTGATTATTAATAAAGTAGAACTTTTTCCTACAAGCTTTCTCTCAAAAGAGACTTGTGCGCTTAGAACCTAGTTGAGACCAGCCCTCCTAGCTCTAAGTTTGTGATTTATCACGAGGTTCATCACCCCTCGTGTGGTTCACTTCACCCTTCCATCGTTTACCAACCAGAAAACCCCTATCCAGAAGCCTAAGGTTGAGTTTCTCACCTAATCTTCTACAAACAGCCCACGCGCATACATCCTTGAATCAAGGCTTGTATCAGACCCGCCTGGTCCAAGGCGTATTTACACTTGTAGAAGTGCTTAAGGGAGCTCCTACAAGTACCAAAAAGTGTCATGGTCGCCAAAGAAGCGTTTGGAGACTTTCATATAAAGAAATTTCCAAATATGCTAAGTTTCAAAAACTCCAACTTGATGTAAGGTGCATGACTTGATCTGGCCTGGTTTGGGGTGAGCTTCATGTCGCCGTATGTCCTCTGGGAGTCAGAATTATAGGCTAAGTTTGGTTTTGGCTGGCCGCTTCTTGGTTAGTCTTGGATTCATGAAGATACACCCATGTATCCTTTTGTGCGTATTTGGCCGCCTTTGTATTCCTTGGGCCGGCCAGGCCAAGGAATTGACCGGGGGTTGTACCGATGACCTCATCACCCAAGCCCAAGACTCAAGACACGACACACACCTAACATACATGGAACCCACACATGGTGCTCCTACATGTCCATTTGTAGGTAAGGCTACGATATGGTCTATTTATTATACTCTTGCAGGATCAAATGGCCCTAACGAGAGACCAACATGATGCCAAATTAAAATTAGGGGCCTTCTACAAAGGAATCACATGCACGTCGTAGTTTTCCTTTTTATAGATTTATGCACTTTTCCATTTATTTGTATTATGCAACTTCCTTTTCGTGTGTTTCCTTGGAACATTTTAACCTTTTTAATATTAATAAAGATCAAATTTTCTTTCTAAAAAAACCCTACGATTTCAACCATTGTGCGCAGCCGCCTCTTTGCTTGAACTTCTCACGTTGTATCAAACAGCTTACACCCTCTTCATGGTGCACCTCACCTCGCCCATCACTGCCCCTTCCTTGATCCCATGAGAGAGAGCGACCACCAATTCCTTAGATACCATCTCTATCTCTTTGGCCATACCGGGAGAGAGTAACGACCAACTCGTGTCATGGCCATCCGCTTGTCACTTGTAAGGCTTGATACAGCGTCTTACATCAAGAAGTCTCTGACCGAAAGTAAAAAAAAATTAAGGGCCGTAGATTGATGTGTGACATCAAGGACCTCGTGAGGAAAATGTATACCGCCATATTTCCGTTGGGGCTTACAACGTCAGTTTCAAACACTTAAGCAAGGATCAAGATCCTTGAAAGAGTATTATGAGAAGTTTTAGAAGCTAAGGAATCGGTTGGAGCTCAATGACATTGAAGAGGCTCTAATGGCCCACTTCCAAGATGGTTTGCAAGAAAGGATTAGTCGTAAGGTAGAAAGACAAATCTACAATGACTTCAAGGACTTATTCCACCTTTCTGTACAGGCCAAGCAACATATCAAGCGTAAAACCTTTGATCTACACAACCGGCCTAAAACTCCTTGAGCACCAAGTAAGAGCAAATGAACCGGCCCGAGACCCTAGGATTAAGGGATCGAGATCGAATCGCGGTTCAGAGGAAAGGCCAATGAACCGGCTCGAGACCCTAGGACTAAGGCAGGTAAGACTCTAAACCCTTAACTCCCCAAGATATCACATGTTTTAATTGCAGGGGACTCGGCCATATCTCAAGAGAATTCCTAAACCTACGGCTCATGTTGGTCATGGAGGCTGGAGAATATGAGTTTCAATATGAGGATGAGGCCAAACCACAAGGTGACTATGGAGACATAGAGTACCCCGGCATAGGAGAAATCTTGGTTACACGCTGCCTTTTAAGTGATATGGTCCTTCATGCCGAGACCATATAAAGAGAAAACATATTCCACAGCAACTGCACCATTAAAGGAAAGGTATGTAATCTCATTATTGACGGGGAGTCTTGCACTAACATGCAATTGCATAGATGGTCGAAATGTTAGGTATTGAGAGAACTAAACACCCCCGGCATTATTGGCTAAGTGGCTCGATGACAAGGTCGAATTCAATATTAATGACCAAGTATGGTACCCTTTAGAGTGGGGCGTTATCAAGATCAGGTCTTGTGCGACGTAGTATCGATGGAAGCCGGACACCTCTTGCTAGGAAGGCCATGGCAATTTGACCAGGAAACCTATCATGATGGGCAAACCACTTATATACCCTTATGCATGACAAAAGAAAGGTTATTCTAGCTCTCCTTACTCCTGGCCAAGTACATGAACTACAACTATAAATCAGTAAGGAAAAGAATATTATTAAGTTTAATTTCATTCATCAACCTAGTCATGTCCGAAAGGCTTTTGCCTCAAGGACTCGATGATACTAATGATTTTTAAGGAGGTTTTAAGTACAGGAAAAGAAGATATGGAGGTACCAGTAGAAGTGGCCGACCTTCTCAGCCGGTTCAAAGATATCTTTCCAGAAGACATACTAGCATGCAGGACCGCCTCCCCTACATGGCATCAAACATCAAATTGGTCTTGTACCCAAGGCCACCCTACCGAACCGGCCAGCCTATAGAATTAGTTCAGAGGAGTGTAAGGAGCTTGAAAAACAAGTTAAGCAGCTCTTGGACAAAGGAAGTGTGTGGGAGAGCCTAAGCCTATTCACTGTACCAGTACTTCTAGTGTTCAAGAAAGATGGTGTGTGGAGAATGTGGATGGGTTTCCGAGCCACAAACAATATTACCATCGAATATAGGCATCGAATACCATGATGGACGACATGTTGTGTGAATTGAGTGGGGCCACCATTGTTTCAAATATTGATCTTAAAAGATGGTATCAAAAGTACGTATAAAAGAATGAGTAAAGTGGAAAACTGCTTTCAAAACCAAACAATGATTGTAAGAGTGGAGAGTCATAACTTTAAGCCTGACCAATCCCCCTAACACCTTCATGCACCTCATGAACCATGTTCTAACAACATATATTAATAAGTTTGTGGTGGTCTGTTCCGATGGCATACTCGTTTATAGTAAATGTTTGAATGATCATATATTGCACCTTTAAATGGTACTAAAGACACTTTGGTAAGAAGATGTTTACCCAAATTTTTAAAAATGCACCTTTTGTACTAAACAACTAATTTTACTCGGTTTTGTTGTAGGTTCATATAGCCTATAAGTAGATGAAGAGAAGATTCGAGCCATTCAATAATGACCGACACCAAATACCATCAGTCAAGTGAGAAGGTTACATGGATTGGCCAGCTTCTACCGGCGGTTCGTCGCAAACTTCAGCAGCATAGTTTCTTCATTAACGGCCGTAGTAAAGAAGAATGTGCCATTTAGCTAGGCGAAGCCTAAGAGAAGGCGTTTCATGCTCTAAAAGACAACTTCACATATGCACCGGTCCTAATCTTGTGTTGTTACGATTTTCATTTTGTTTACTTTTCTTTTGATTCATTTTCCATTTAATACGACCAATATGTCCAGATGAAAAACCATTATATAATGTTTCCATGCAGCCTTTTAGTATTCATGTTTTTGATATTAATAAAAATACACATTTCTTTTTACAAAGAAACCCTATAAGTTCTTCTTTGTGTGTGTGCGCAGCTGCCTGAAGTACTGAGCTTCTTCTGCTGTATGAAATATTTTGTTATCCAATTTTTGGTGCATTTTATTCACTCATCACTGTATCTATCTTTATCTCATGAGAGAGGTGGACCGTAAACTGATTAGGTCACCATATCTTATTCTACAGCCATACCAATATTGAGTGACCACCAACTTGTATCACGACTAACTTTGTCCCTTTTAAAATTCCATAAAGTGTCATACATCATCACTATGTGCTTGGCACAAGTAAATTCCTTTTAAAATTCCATAAAGTGTCATACATCATCACTATGTGCTTGGCACAAGTAAATTTGGTTGGAGATAACTTCCATGGCTCAGTAAAGTTTTGATGAGGGATTTGTGAGCAAACTCTAAATTTGATCGATCCAATTGAGATTTAGCCTTATAATTCTCCTTAACACATGTTATTTGTAGATGAATCCTTAACCTTACATCCTTTTGGCTGAGTGGAACTTGATCTGGCCAAGTTTTCTTTTTTTTGGCTTGATATCGGATGGAATGGATCAAGCCATGATCTGGCTTGGGAACTTCATTTCGAGCATGGTACAAATGATCTTATAAGCATCTCTACGTGAATGCTTTTATAATTACACGAAAGACGAGAATTTAAATTTTTTGACTAATTTTTTACTCAAGAAAAACGTAATGAACAAAACCGGTAACTAACAATAAAGAGAGAAGAGAGATTGCCATACAAAAATAACTTTTGTATGAAGATAGAATTAGGAAACAGAAATTTGTATCACATGGCACATTTTTTTTATGGAAGCGTTATTATAGTGGATAGAGAAAATAAATAAAAGACGATAATAACTAAGATCTTTTTAAATGTTTTAGAAAAAATATGTAAAATGGCACATATTTTTAATTTCAATATGTTTAACTAACACGTATAAAATTACATATCTATAATAACACATATGTTGAGAACAAAATGAAATTTAATTTTTACTAGGAAATATGCTTATTAGAGATATATTTTGATTTCAATCAATTAGAAACTTTTAAAATAATATTCCTGACATTTTTTAATCAATAACTTTTATTTTTTCTGACACTTTTTATTCCTTTTTTCGTTTTCTAAAAAATAATATTCTAGTAATGTTTGTCATCTTTGTGAACAATTTCTGAATCTTGGTTGCAACCAAGACAGCCTCTCCCAGCCACAACCAACAAATCTCTGCCATCGTTTAGCAATCAGGTCAGTTCATCTTTTTTCATAACAATGAATTCTTCGAATAGTTAGCCAAACATTCATAATGAAAGTGGAAAGCATTAATGTCACGAACCTATCCCGGAAAACTCGAGGAAAACTTTAAACTGTATAAAACAATTGGGCGAAGAAAAAAATCCATGACATAAAGCCTATGTTAAACCCATGACATAAAGCCTATGTAAAAACTGCAAACATAGTTCTCCTCTCACTTTAAATAAAAAAAGACCTTGAACAAGAAAAAAACAAAAAAGTTCAAAATAGTGAAGCTCTGCCGGTTCTGCTGTAATGTAATGGTGTAAGATTGAATCCAATTTTTTAATTCAGTACGATGGGGACTCACAAGGGCTGAAATATCTTTTGGCTTAGACGAATAAAGGCAAGGATAAAGTATTTTTGATCGAGTCTCGCGATCAGAAATACGAACAAGACAATTTGAATCTCTCAAACTAACTAGCATGTGCCTTTAACAGAAAGAAAACAAATAACATACTTAGATTTTAAAGAATAAGAACAACGTCAAATAAAATGATTTCAAAAAATAATTTGTATTCAAATTTTTGTAGGAATGATGGTGTTCCGTTACAATGAGGTTGTGTTAATCTGATATTGTCCTCTTGGCAATAGTCCTAACTCCTAAGGTCTAAAAGAAGAAAATAAAACATATATTTGTTGGGCTTTAATGTGTTGTTTAGCCAAACATGAAAAATGTAGATGTTTGTATCATGATAACTTTGATAGGAAATAGCGCCGCCTT
Source organism: Pugionium cornutum (assembly GCA_018901935.1). Taxonomy (NCBI): domain Eukaryota; kingdom Viridiplantae; phylum Streptophyta; class Magnoliopsida; order Brassicales; family Brassicaceae; genus Pugionium; species Pugionium cornutum. Next base: position 19,950,158 of record CM032160.1, read on the forward strand.
GTAGTTTCCAGACTCATTAGACAAGATCCCAAAACACATCAGAGTTTGGGAGAAATCCATTAGTACTTTAATGCTGTCGGCCTCAAATAAGGAAAATTTTGAAAGAGGATCCATTTGGTCATATGGGAGGTTGATTGTGGACTTCCTTAGAAGACTAAAAAGTTTTCATGGATGCCATATCTTGGTTTACAAATGATAAAATCGGTCAGCAATCCCACTTGCAATAAATGGCTTCACAATTGAGGGCATGTATGGACTTGTACGGTCCATTGCGTGATGTGGCTTCTAATAGTGTTTTTGGAAGTTCTTACAAGTAGCACAAATTCTCCTTGTCACCAAAGAAATTTGTGGAGATTTTCATATAAAAATAGTTCCAAATTTAATATGATAAATTTTGGTAACACCAACTTAATAAATATAACATGACTTGGTCCGGCCTGCTATGTGGTCAATTCCATGACGTCACGTTTCCTTTTGAGACAGGAACAGAGGCCAGGTAGGTCTTGGCTGGCCTCATCTTGGTTGAGCTAAAATTATTGGGAATAGGCTCACAGGTCTTCTTCGTCGTAGCTTCGCTCGCGGTACGGTGGATGGTCGGCAAGGGGTGTGTGCGTGGATGACCTTCATGTTTTATGGGCAAAGTGTCTTGGACATTGATGAGGACCTCGGTACTGACCATGAACTGGAGCTATAGCCCGTAATACGAGAGACGCCAACTACACAGTCCTAGAGCAAGCAAATGAGGAAGCGGTTCCATCTAGCCATGGAGAACTACTTCAAATCCCTTGGCCATGAGAAAAGTGCAAGACTAGAAAACCTCCGGGTCCCTGCCAGCGCCGGCACCACCGGCCTAGATGGCCTACCGGCCACAATATATCAGCCAGCCGATGATCTTACCGAAGAATCAATTGACCATTGGCCACAACAATGATCATCTTAATCCAGAAATGTTTTCTGCCTCTAATTGCAAATCAAGTACCATAACTCATTTTGCAAGTACCATAACTAATTTTGCAAATCAAGAGCACACAAAAACCCGATATGGCCACAATGGACAAGAAAGGGCCGGAACAATGTCCTTAGACATAGAGCTTCAAGATTAAGATAGGCAACTTGAAGAGTTTCAAGATAAAGCAAGGCAACTAGAAAAGCTTCAAGAACAAGATCCTGAGGCATCAAGTGAAGACTTAGAAGAGTTTATATCCCAAGGAAAATACCCAAGACACGCCATGCACCAAATGCACATATAATCAACAGTTAGTGCCTCTAAACGGCCATTTGCAAGTAACGCTAAGGCATGGTCCATTTATTTTATTCTTGCAGGATCAAACGACCCTCACAATGGTCCAACATGATTCCAAATTCGAACTTAGACGCCTCCCACAAGAAATCACATGCAACTTAGACTTTTCCTTTTTTACAGTTTATGCATTTTTTCTTTTTATGTATTGTTACGATTTCCTTTTTTGTGATTTCCATGTTGTATTTCTTTCCTTTATTTCAGCCATTAGGTAAAGACTGAAGAACCATTATATAAACGTCTCTTTCATCCTTGTAATTTTTAACCTTTTTGATATTAATAAAGATTGAATTTTCTTTCAAAAGAAAGAACCTTTACAGTTCAACCAAGAAAGCATCGTTGCTTCCTTGTTTGAACCTCACGTGATCTATTACCTATTTGTGGCACACCTAACTTCTCCCAGCATTGCCCCAGCCTTGATCCCATGATATAGAGTGATTGAGAGCTAGTTAGATCGCCACCTTATTCCCTTTGGTAATACCGAGAGAGAGTAACCACCGATTCGTGTCACGGCCAGCCCTTGTCCTTTGTAAAGATTCATACAGCATCTTACATAATCTGGTATCAGAGCTAAAAGTTCCAACAGATAGGTTTAAGTCTATTTCATTTGTTCCATTTAGTTCTTTAGGTAATAATAGAGTAGTTCCATAACACTAGTTGGTAGTTTAAGAAAAACACACAAAATTTAGTTTGCGTCTTGTTCTAGTTGAAGGTTTCATGTTTAATCCATATTCATCATCTTCATTCTTTAGTTAGTCTTGAGAAAATATAAAAGGAATAAAAAAGGAAGTAGAAGAGAAGAAAGAAAATAGGACATATCGCAATCAAAAGAAAAGAAAAACTCTAAAAGAGCAAATTTGTTTTTAGTAGCTAATTGCCTTTGTCTATAACGTTGTCCACCAAGCCTTAATATTTTGGTAAGATTGCCAATTATTTAGAATATTTACATTACTTAAGAACACCATAAAACCCAAAAAGAAAATTGTAGACTTCTCATTGATGCATTAGATAAATTCATATCTTGGTAACTACTTCCCGAGGAATGTATTATTTTTAGTTTTTGCAGCAAAAATTATGCAAAAAGAGTCCCAAGTACCACAAGTTGTCGTGCTCCATATGCTCACTGCCATGAGAGACGAGATAAAGAGCTTTGGAGACCGACTTGTATGGTTACACCCGCACCAGAGAGACAAGGCCGAGAAGACTAGGGTCTTCTTTCCTTTTGAAAAAAGAGACTTCTATCAAGAGAACATGGCAGCCCAGCAGCATCAACACCTTAGAAGGCGTGAACCCATCAGAGGGTCTCGGATTAGAGACTATGAACCTAGAGAAGGTAATTTAGAGTTTAAACTAACTCCCCTACTTTTGTATAAAAATCAGACCCGGAGGCCTATAGTGGTTGGGAAAGGCGTATGAAGTACATTTTTGAGTGCTACAACTACAATGAGCACAAGAAGGTGGCCCTAGAAGCTGTCCAACTCAGTGAGAAGCATTAGCTTGGTGGAATAGAAAAGTAGCCGAAAGGAGAAGGCAAATGTATGGCACTGTAAACAATTGGACCGACATGAAGTACCTTTTTTATGCAGGAACAATGGGGCTTGTTCGAGTAAGGGGAACTATTGGAAAGACTCTAGTTGGATGTACGGCATTTTCTAGAGACTCAGGAGTGATGGTTTGATGAACTAAGCAATGGTGATCCTTCAGCTGGCTGAAGAGCATTTTCAGGAAGATCTAAGAGATGGTTTGATAGATGGGTGGATCGAGAGACGTCACACACATTATGGAAAGTCTGTGATAAGTCTAGAGCCCTCAAGCTTCAAGGATTCACACAAAAGAATGCTGGAGACATCAGCTCCTTTCAAAAGAAGAAAAACTAAGTTTTTATTTCATAAAAATTATGTGATTACATCCTGAGAAGATACTTTATTAACTAGTCCAGCAGCAGTTGCCTTCTAGGGCTGAAAATATATTATAATGAAAGGACTAAAACTACCTAATGACAAATAAAAGACTCTTCACTTACAGCCACATTCCTGCAAAACAAGTTAAAAAACGTTAATTTAAACATATGAATTTTAAATACGCATCTTGGTCTATTATAGCTCCATATAATGTCTTATTAAGTTTTTTGCAATGATGAACAAGGTTGTATCTTTGAAACCTTGTATCTCGAAGAAGTGAAGTTTTTGTAGTCTTTAGTTGTTTATAATATTCTTCTTGTATTTCTTTTGTAATTTCAGCTTCATGGAATCCTCCATCTTCAATGATTGTGATGAGACTCTCCATAGATTTGTTGAACACCTTACTAAGGTTTCTTGCGTCTGATCTTGTTTTTGAAGCTTGTCTCATAGTATGTATAGTAATGGGCTCTTCTTCGGCATCTAGTGAGCTGGTATTGATGTCATCATCATCTCCTCCCTTTTGAAAAGGTTATGTCCTTAAAATAGGTATATCAGAGGTGGCCTTGTTGGTATATTTGAACATTTCTTGAAAATCTAGATCAGTCTCATACATTACCTTGCTCAGATTCCATAATCTTAGCTTGCATTGTGCTGATAAGTGCATGTTTTCTTGATAGAGCATTAGCCACAATGTTATTTTTACCCTTCTTATATTTGAACACATATGGAAAATTTCCCACAAACTCAAGCCACTTTGCATGGTACTTCTTAAGCTTAGTTTTTCCTCTCAAGTGCTTAAGTGTCCCATGATCTATATGAATAACAAACTCTTTTGATAGTAGGTAATGTTGCCAAGTTTAAGAGACCTTACCAAAGCATGGAGCTCTTTATCATATGTGATTATAGTTAAGTGAAGCTCCACTAAATTTCTCATTGAAGTAACCTACTGGTTTTTTTCTTGCATTAGGAAAACTCCTATACCTGTTCCAGAAGCATCACATTCAATTTCAAAGGTTTTATCAAAGTTATGAAGTACCAAAACAGGCGTATGTGTAAGGCAATCTTTCAGCTCATTGAATATCATCTCTTGTGATGGTCCCCATTTGAACTCCACATTCTTCATAATTACTGAAGTGAGGAGTGTAGCAAAAGTACTAAAATCCTTGAAAAATCTTCTCTAAAAACTATCCAATCCATGAAAACTCCTCACATGTCCGATTGTGTTGGGGTTGGCCAATCTTGAATTGCTGTGATCTTTTCTTCATCGACTTTTAAGTAAGGCATGGTTCATGAGTCTCATTAATGTACTTAGAGCGTTTGTGAATCCAAATGGCAAGACTAGCGATTCATATATTCCTTGTTTGGTTTTAAACGTTGTCTTCCATTCATCACCTTCTTTCATACTCACCTGATGATACCCACTTCTAAGATCCATGCATGTTTGAGAAGATAGTTGCTCCATTGAGTTCGTCTAGCCGGTCATAAAGTCTAGGAATTGGATGTCGGTATTTGACAGTGATATTGTTGGTTGCTCTACAATCAACACATATTCTCTAGGTTCCATCTTTCTTAGGCACTAGAAGAACAGGAACAACACATAGGCTTAGACTTTCTCGGATATGGCCCTTAGACATTAAGTCTTGTACTTTTTTCCAGCTCCTTTGCTTCTTCTAGATTAACTCTATACAAAGCTCGGTTTGGCAAAGGTGCTCCAAGAACAAGATCAATTTGATGCTCGATTCCTCTTATAGGTGACAATTCTGGTGGTATATATCTCTTTTAGAAAAATATAAGTTAATTTTTCACAACGCTCTTGAACAGCATCAAGGAATTCTTCCTTTTCTTGACCTAAAAACAACCCTTTTTAAAGATCATTAGTAGCACATGTTCGTGAGAATCAAAAGATTTCAAAACAGTGGCAAGTGTTACATAAAGGTTAGTTTTACTTAGCATTTACTGTGGGGTTAAAGGTGTTAGGCTATGTTTCTTGTTGTTGTGCATGAAGGTATAGTGATTGGTGCAGCCATTTTGTAATGTTTCTTTGTCAAATTGCCATGGAAAACCTAGAAATAGATGTCCAGCTTGCATACAAACCACATCACATACAACTTGATCTGCATACTTGCTTATGTGAATGGTATGGTAACTTGGTCTCCAATTTTTCACTTAAATAGTGCACTTAAAGAACCACCATCTATGATCAAACTATATACCTTAGAGTTTATTGTACACTTAAATTGGAAAATATTTTCTCTTTGTATAGTTTTTGGTTCAAAAAGAATGTCGAGGAATCTCTTTGGAACTTGAAGCTCTCCAGTGTCAGGAGAACCCACATCATCTTACTTGGTTTTTTCTGGTTCATATTCCTCTACATATTGAGATTCATATTCGCCATTTGATTTAAGGTTCATAACTTTCTGGTTTGGGCATTCTCTTGCATAGTGGTATTTTTCCTGATATTTAAAATAAGTTTTGTCAAAAAAATCTGTGAGTTGGAGTTTCACCTTGCTCTGCGTTATTGTTTTCACAAGTTTCAGATGGATTTATTGAATCTGGGTTTTGTGTCAATGGCCTTTCCTTTTTCTAGAAACATTGAAGTTGTTGATTCCAGGTATACTTGCTACGGTTTGCTGAGATAATCTTCCTTTTTATATGCTGCTCAGCCTTAACCGCAAGATGGAACTCAGCTAGATCATGATATGTTTGTCTCTCGACTTTCCTAACAATTCAATCTTGTAGACCATCAAGTAATTGAGCCATCAAATTTTTTTATGAATCTTAGTCTCCAACCTATTTCTAAACATATCAAACTCATCAAAGTATTCTTCAACAGATTTCGAGTCTTGAATTAGTTTTCGAAATTTCTTCTGCAACTCTCTCTATAGTAGTATGCAAGGACATATATCCTCCATAGTTAAAATCTCATGTCTTTCCAAGTATTGATCTAACCATGTCTATGCCTTCTTTTTTCAGATACATCTTTGTCCCACAAAGCTAGAGTGCTTTTAGTGGGTGAAGTAGTTGCTAAAGACAATTTTTATGAGTATTTTTAATACTCAAATATATATTCCATATGCCTTTTCCAATCGAGGTAGGCATCTTGACTAACTTTTCCAGCAAAGGTTGGTGTGTTGAGCTTTACGTCTCTATTTCCATGTCTATCTCTGTCACAATTATTTTGTCTTCTTGGTCTAGGACTATGATCAGGTTCTCGTGGAAGATCATCTTCTAAATCAGCTATTTCATCCTTTTTCATGATCCACATGTTGGGCAATCACATTTCTGATAAGATTTCTACGAATGGGTGGTGGTTGTTCTACTCTTGTCATGCAATCTCTTAGGTTCTGAAGTTGAGTCTGAATATCAGCAAGCATTTGAGCAACATTCACATTAACTGGTTCTCCCATAGTCATACAAATTGTTTAACACTAAACAAACAAATCAAGTGCAAAGGAAGTCGAATAGACACAATATAAAACAAGTAAAAATCGACATATCTAATTGAAGAAATTCAAGCTATCAACAACTAATGATGTTACTGGATTTCAACACACACACAAAAAAAGATTTGGGTTCAATTTTAATGGTTTTTCTTAGGAGATTCAGTTTGACAGCAAGTTAACAATGAGATGACAAAGCAAAACGAAAATGAAATAGATAAACCTGAATAGGAGTGATTAAGCTTTGATACCAGATGATGTAGGAACACGGGGCCTTGTTCGAGCAAGGAGAACTGCTGGAGAGATTCTAGCTGGTTGTACAACACTTTCTCGAGACTCATGAGTGATGATTTAATGAACAGATCAATGTTGATCCTTCAGGTAGTTGTACAGCACTTTCTGGAGGATCTAATAGATGTTTTGATAGATAGGTAGAACGAAAGATGCCACACAGATTATGAAAGGTATGTGATAAATCTAGAGCACTCAAGGTTCAAGGATTCGCACACAAGAAGTCTAGAGGCTTCAGCTCCTTTCAAAAGAAGGAATACTAGGTTTTTATTTCATAAAACTTAAGTGATTACATGCTGCGAAAAGACTTTATATACTATGCCAGCAACAGGTGCCTTCTAGGGTTGAAATACATTATAATGAAAATAACAACTAGACATTAGCACCTAATGATAAAATACTTTTAACTTAACAACCATATTTCTGCAAAACAAAGTAAAGAAACTTGTTAATTTCAACATATGAATTTTAAATAAGCACATTGGTCTCTTGTAGCTCGTTAAAATGCCTTATTAAGTTTGGTTGGAAATGATGAAAAAGGTTGTATCTTTGAAGCCTTGTAGAAATGGAAGCAGTGAAGTTTTCTAGTGTTTAGTTGTTCATAGTATTCTTCTTGTATTTCTTTTGTAAGTTCAGCTCCATGGAATCCTCCATCTTCGATGATTGTGATGAGACTCTCCACACACTTGTTGAACACCTTATTAAGGTTTCTTGTGCCCGATATTGTTCTTGGAGCTTATCTCATAATATGTATAGTAATGGGCTCTTCCTTGGTTTCTAGTGAGCTGGTATTGATGTCTTCATTACTTTTTAGATCAAGGTATGTCCCGGAACATTATCATAGGGACTTACAAAAACATTTAGGAAGTTGGTGCGCAGGGATTTGAGTGTAGATGAGTACTTCAAGGAATTTTAAAAGCTCATGAACTCCTTTGAGCTGGAT
>CM032160.1:19961237-19966237 GCA_018901935.1 Pugionium cornutum
TTAAAGCTCCTAAACCAGGTTGTTTCTATCCTTTTTCTTGTTTTGTTTTGTGTTCTTGCATTAGTTTAAGTCGCATTCAAGAAAAATCAAAAAATAACCTCAAACTCCAAACCGAGTGCATCTAGCCTCCTACGTGTATCACTAGGGTTTAGATTCACTTTTGCATTGCATACACGTTTTCCTTTTTGTTTAAGTCATATTTCCTTTATTATTAAGTCTAATTAAAAAGAAAAGAAAAAGAAAATAGAAAAGATACTAAAGAATTCGAATTGGACAGCTAGCACAAGTTGTCTAGGAAGTTTCCTTTTTTTCGAATTTCCTTTCTTTAGAATTTTTCCTTTTGCATTTTTTCAAACCACATATAAAAAAAACTCTCCTAATAATTTAGGAGCATCCTAATTGTCTTCTTTCTTTGTAGCACACATGGGAGAAGAGAATAGAGACGCAGCTGAAGCCATGATGGCCATTTCACCACACTCCAAACACAACTCGCATCCATAGGCGAGAGGTTGGAGCGTGGAGAGACCAGTAAGATTCAGGCCATAAGGCACGTGAGAGCTGAGCCAGATCGTCCTGAGGGTCCTGAGTACCTTAGGACACTACGAACAGGAGGATCCCCAGCCAGATGGAGATGAGGACGCAACCTCATAACTATCACCATAGGCCGAGAAGGACCTCCACGGCAACCAGAGGCAGAAGATGATGGCTTTGAGCCATATGGTCTTCACCAGAGACCAAGAATGCCTCCTAGACGTCATGAGGATGGAGATGAACACACCTATAACCGGGTAATTCATCCTGATGTTAAACTATCTCCTCCAACTTTTGCAGGAAAAGTAGACCCGAGGCTTACCTAGATTGGGAGAAGCGAATGGATCATATCTTTGATCACTACAACCAACCAGGACCTAGGAGAGTCTCAAGTAGCACAGCTCACGGACAATGCCCTCATCTGGTGGGATCGTGAGGTATCTGACAGAAGGAAGAAGAGAATGAGACCCGTAGACTCATGGGTCGACATGAAAGACCTCATGCGACAAAGGTATGTTCCACCTTACTTTCATAGGGATTTACAACGACGTTTTCGTACTCTTAAGCAGGGTACCAGATCAGTAGAAGAGTACTATGAAGAGTTCGAGAGGTTAAGGAACAGATTGGAGCTCAATGATGATGAAGAAGCATTGATGGCACAATTCTTGGATGGACTCCAAGAAAGGATCAGCTGCAAGGTGGAAAGGCAAATCTACAATGACTTCAAGGACTTGTTCCACCTATCTGTGCAAGCTGAACAGCACATCAACGTAAGAGCCAAGACATCCGCAGCAAGCCTAAGACACCTTGGGCACCAAGCAACATGCCTAAGATAGTGGACAAAGGCAAAAGCATAGAGATCGAGTCAAGGTTCAAGAGCAAGCCTCCTGAACCCACCCGTGACCAGAGAGAGCCTGGTAAGTCTTCTAACCCTCAAAGATCACGTGACATAACTTGTTTCAAGTGTAGAGGACGTGGACACATCTCAAGGGAGTGCCCAAACAACCGAGTCATGCTGATTACGGAGGCAGGAGAATATGAGTCCCAAGATGAAGAGGACAATGAACCAGAAGGAGAGTACGGTGACATTGAGTACCCTGATGTGGGGGAAGTGCTGGTCACTAGACGTATCCTCAGTGCAATGGTGGATCCTTCAGAGACCATCCAAAGGGAGAACATCTTCCACAGCCGTTGCACCATCAAGGGAAAGGTATGTAACCTCATCATAGATGGTGGTTCTTGCACTAACGTTTCTAGTGCGTATATGGTTGATAAGCTAGGTCTAGAGAGCTAACAGCATCCTCGACCATATAGACTGAGATGGCTTGATGACAAAGTGGAGCTCAAGATTCATGAGCAAGTCACTGTGCCATTCAGTGTGGGCAAGTACCAAGACCAGGTCGTGTGAGACGTGGTGCCCATGCAAGCTGGCCTTCTTCTACTAGGAAGACCGTGGCAGTTTGACAAAGAGACCAGGCATGATGGCCGAACCAATCTATACACCTTCGTGCATGACAAGAGAAAGGTCAGCCTAGCTCCTCTTACACCTGCCCAAGTACATGAGCTACAACTCCAAATGAGTAACGAAAAGAAACTTGTCAAGTCTAACTTTCTTATTCAACCTAGTCATGTCCGGAGAGCTTTAGCCTCGAAGGACTTAATGTTACTAATGGTTTTCAAGGAAGTGTTGAGTATAGAACAGGAACAGGTAGAGCTACCTCATGAAGTAGCAACACTCCTCAACAAATACCAGGATGTATTTCCAGAGGAGATACCAGCAGGCTTGCCTCCTTTACGTGGCATAGAACACCAGATTGATCTAGTGCCTGGAGCAGCCCTGCCCAACCGACCAGCCTACCGGATGAGTCAAGAGGAGTCCAAAGAGCTTGAGAAGCAAGTCAAGGAGCTCCTGGAGAAAGGATATGTTCGAGAGAGCCTCAGTCCATGTGCTGTACCAGTGCTGCTAGTGCCCAAGAAGGATGGACTTGGCGCATGTGTGTGGACTGCCGAGCCATCAACAACATCACAGTCAAGTATAGGCATCCAATACCACGACTGGATGACATGCTAGATGAGCTGAGTGGGGCCACGTTCTTCTCCAAGATAGACCTCAAAAGTGGATACCACCAGGTAAGAATGAAGGAAGGTGATGAGTGGAAAACCGCTTTCAAGACAAAGCAAGGACTCTATGAGTGGACAGTCATGCCATTTGGCTTGACTAATGCCCCAAGCACCTTCATGCGCCTTATGAACCAAGTTCTTAGGGCGTACATCAGTAAGTTCGTAGTAGTTTACTTTTATGACATTTTGGTTTATAGTAAGTGCCTACGGGAACACCTCACACATCTTGAGATGGTACTTAAAACCCTTCGACAACAAGAGCTTTATGCCAATCTCAAGAAGTGCACCTTTTGTACTGATAAGCTTGTCTTTTTAGGTTTTGTTGTGAGTTCACAGGGCCTACAGGTTGATGAAGAAGATTCGAGCCATACAAGAATGGCCAACACCAGGAAACATCAAGTAAGGGCTTCAGGACTGGCCAGCTTCATAGGAGATTGTGACTTCAGCAGTATTGCCTCACCACTGACGGCAGTAGTGAAGAAGAACGTGGGATTCAGCTGGGGAGAAGCTCGGGAGAAGGCATTCCAGGCCTTGAAGGACAGCCTTACACACGCACCAGTGCTAGTCCTTCCCGACTTCAACAAGACGTTTGAAGTGGAGTGTGATGCCTCTGGAATAGGCATAGGAGCAGTGCTACACCTACGGCAGGAGAAGTTCCCAAACCTAAGGAGTTCCAAGCTAGCACCAAGAGGAGATGGACCATTCAGAGTGCTCGAGAGGATCAACAACAACGCCTACCGGATCGAGCTCCCAGGTGAGTTTAATGTGTCCAATACGTTCAATGTTACTGACTTAGCCCTTTCCATGCAGATGAACCCGTTTGAGGACAAAACCTACTGAAGAGGAAGGGGATGATGAGGACATCAGGTCGTACATCCAGCCAGGAGACCAGACTGGCCGACCAGGAAGCTTGCCCGAGACAGCAGGACCATCTGGCGCGCCTGCCGGACCATACAGTACCGCCGGACCCTCGACCTATAGGACCAGACCGGTCAACATCGCCGGCGGAGAGGCCCAAGCTTCCGGCACACTTGGTGGGGGCGTGAATGACACCGCCGGTCCCCCTGATGACACCGCCGACTCCGGGATCAACTTGGCCGGTCCTGGAGTCATTCCGGCCAGTACCTGCACATCCAACGGTGTGATCCAGCCAGTACAGCACTTCCACTTCTACACAAGAGGACTGGACCAAATGAGCTTCAGCTCCAGGACATGCACTTAAATCTACACCAGTGGTACCTCAGCAATGACAAGAAGCAGATCAAAGCACTCTTCCACAAATTCAGCTTATGGGTGACAAGCTTCTAGAGGAAGGGCAGCTAAGGACAATGGGCCAGAAGAGCAAATTAGAGTCCAAAGGCTTCTCAACAACACAAGGAACATCAGAGACGTGGGCTTTAGTGGCAAGAGAGGTCAAGGCCCAAAGATATTTAACCCTACTCCAAGTCGAAGACTAGGAGCAAGGCGCGTGCATGCCACAAGGACGGCCACCTTCCATTTCTTGGCCGTGAGGTGAGTTAAGGTAAGCTTACATTGAATATATGCCTCTTTCTGTTTTGCAGGGTAGGATCTAGTTGCTTTACATTTTTGAGTCAAGAACATTTTAGGAATAGGTCCTTTTTCGGTTATACACTTTTGTATTTTTTCCTTTTGTGCACTTTTGTAAACTTTCCTTTTCTTATTTGAGTCGACCCTAGTAGGTCAAGCTGTCGAGCATATTAATAAGGCTCCTTCCAGCATTGTAGTTGACAACCTTTTTTGATTATTAATAAAGTAGAACTTTTTCCTACAAGTTTTCTCTCTAAGAATCTTGTGCGCTTAGAACCTAGTTGAGACCAGCCCTCCTAGCTCTAAGTTTGTGATTTATCACGAGGTTCATCACCCCTCCTGTGGTTCACTTCACCCTTCCATCGAATACCAACCCAAAAACCCCTATCCAAGAAGTCTAAGGTCGAGTTTCTCACCTAACCTTCTCCAAACAGCCCACACGCATATAAGCCTTGAATCGAGGCTATCAGACCATCCGGTAGCGCCTGCGGACCGACATCCGCCGACCCTCGACCTATAGGACCAGACCGGTCACCTTCCAGCGGAGGCCCAAGCTTCCGGCACACTTGGTGGGGACGTGGATGACACCGCCGGTCCCTCTGATGACACAGCCGACTCCGGGATCAACTTGGCCGGTCCTGAAGTCATTCCGGTCAGTACCGCGCACAATCCAGCCGGTACAGCCGATCCGGATCCCAGCTTCTAAGGACTCGACCAAATAGCTACCAGCTCCAGGACATTCACTGAAGTCTTTTGTAGTACCTCGGAGCAATGACAGAAGCAGATCAAGGCTCTTCACA
>CM032160.1:19999189-20036804 GCA_018901935.1 Pugionium cornutum
CACCTCACACATCTTGAGTTGGTACTTAAAACCCTTCGACAAGAAGAGCTTTATGCCAATCTCAAGAAGTGCATCTTTTGTACTGATAAACTTGTCTTTTTAGGTTTTTTTGTAAGTTGACATGGCTTATCGGTTGATGAAGAGAAGATTCGAGCCATTCAAGAGTGGCCAACACCGAGCAACATCAGCCAAGTGAGGAGGTTCCACGGTCTGGCCAGCTTCTACAGAAGATTCATGCCCAACTTCAGCAGTATTGTGATACAAGCCTCGATTCAAGGCTTATATACGCGTGGGCAGTTTGGAGAAGGTTAGGTGAGAAGCTCGACCTTAGATTTCTTGGATAAGGGTTTTTGGGTTGGTATTCGATGGAAGGGTGAAGTGAACCACACGAGGGGTGATGAACCTCGTGATAAATCACAAACTTAGAGCTAGGAGGGCTGGTCTCAACTAGGTTCTAAGCGCACAAGTCTCTCTTGAGAGAAAGCTCGTGGGGAAAAGTTCTACTTTTTTAATAATCAAAAGGTTGTCGAACTACAATGCTGGAAGGAGCCTTATTAATATGCTCAACAGCTTGACCTTCTAGGGTCGACACAAATAAAGAAAAAGGAAAGTTTACAAAAGTGCACAAAAGGAAAAGATACAAAAGTGCATAACCGAAAAAGGACCTATTCCTAAAATGTCTTTGACTCAAAAATGTAAACAATCTAGATCCTACCCTGCAAAACAGAAAGAGGCATATATTGAATTGAAAACTTACCTTTCTTACCTCACGGCCAAGAAATGGAAGGTGGCCGTCCTTTGTGGCATGCAGCGCCTTGCTCCTAGTCTTCGACTTGGAGTAGGGTTAGAATCTTTGGGCCCTGACCTCTCTTGCCACTAAAGCCCAAGTCTCTGAAGTCCCTTGCATTGTTGAGAAGCCTTTGGACTCTTCTTTGCACTTCTGGCCCATTGTTTGTCCAGTCGATCTTCCTCTAGGAGCTTGTCGACCCATAAGCTGAACTTGTGGAAGAGTGCTCTTGATCTGCTTCTTGTCATTGCTCCTGGTGGCACCACTGGTGTAGAGACTTCCTCTAGATGCATGTCCTGAAGCTGGTAGCTTATCTGGTCCGAGTCTTCTTGTGTAGAAGTGGAAATGCGTGTACTCGGCTGGATAGGCTGTACCGGCTGGATTGTGCGAGGTACTGGCCAGAATGCCTTCAGGACCGGCCAAGTTGATCCCGGAGTTGGTGGCATCACCAGGGGGACCAGCGGTGTCATCCACGTCGCCACCAAGTGTGCCGGAAGCTTGGGCCTCTCCGCCGGCAATGCTGGTTGCTCTGGTCCTTGTGGTCGAGGGTCCGGCGGTACTGCTTGGGCCGGCAGGCGTGCCAGATGGTCCGGCTGTCTCGGGCAAGCTTCCTGGTCGGCCAGTCTGGTCTCCTGGCTGGATGTACGACCTGATGTCCTCATCATTTCCCTCCCTCTTCAGTAGGTTTTGTCCTCAAAACTGGATCATCTGCATGGAAAGGGGCCAAGTCAGTAACATTGAGCGTATTGGACACATTAAACTCACCTGGAAGCTCGATCCGGTAGGCGTTGTTGTTGATCCTCTCGAGCACTCTGAATGGTCCATCTCCTCTTGGTGCTAGCTTGGAACTCCTTAGGTTTGGGAACCTCTCCTGCCGTGGGTGTAGCCACACCAATCGCCTGGTTGAAAGATCACCTCCTTTCTTCCTTTGTTGGCATGAGTCACGTACTGTCGGTCCTCTTCTCCAAGTTTTCTGCTACCTTCTGGTGTAACCTCCTTATGAACTCTGCTTTGGATGCTCCGTTGAGGTTGGTCATCTCAGCTGGTGGCAGTGGTGTTTGCTCAATGGGGTGAGAGGGTTGAACCGTATACCACTTCAAATGGTGTCTTCTTGGTTGCTGAGTGCACGGCTCGGTTGTAGGCGAACTCAATGAATGGCAGGCACTCCACCCAAGTCTTTAGGTTCTTCCCTAGTGTTGTTCTGAGAAGAGTTGATAGGTCCTGTTGACAACTTCAGTTTGGCCATCGGTTTGAGGATGGCAAGTGGTTGAGAAGAGTAGCTTCGTGCCTAGCTTTCTCAAAGGGTCCTCCAGAAATGGCTGAGGAACTTGGTGTCCCTATCTGATACGATGGTCCTTGGCACTCCATGAAGCCGTACTATCTCCCTGAAGAACAGCTCAGCTGTTTGTGTGGCATCATTGACATTGGCACATGGGATGAAATGTGCCATCTTGGAGAATCTGTCCACCACTACAAAGATTGCATCTTTGTGGTTGATCTTAGGCAGACCTAGAACAAAATCCATCGAGATGTCCACCCATGGATGTGTTGGTATGGGCAGTGGGAGATACAACCCGTGAGGTTGCACTCGGGACTTTGCCTTCTTGCAAGTGATGCATCTTGCACAATGTGCTTCTACTGTCCTCTTGATGTGTGGCCAGTAGAAGTGCTCCTTGACCACTGCTAGAGTCTTGTCGACACCAAAGTGGCCCATGAGTCCTCCTCCATGAGCTTCTCGGATGATAAGCTCCCTTAGTGATCCTTGTGGTATGCACAGCCTTCTTTCTCGGAACAAGAATCCCTCATGGATGTAGAATTTGCCATGACTCCCTGTGCTACACTCCTTGTAGCTCTCAGCAAGGTCAGGATCATCCTTGTATAGATCCTTGATGTGCTCGAATCCTAGGACCTTTGCCTCCATGGTTGATATCAAGGCAAACCTCCTTGATAGTGCATCGGCTACCACATTGTCTTTGCCCTTCTTGTACTTGATGATGTACGGAAGGTCTCTATGAACTCCATCCACCTGGCATGTCTCCTCTTGAGATTGGTTTGCCCTCTGAGGTGTTTGAGAGTCTCGTGATCAGTGTGGATCACAAACTCCTTGGACAGCAAGTAATGCTGCCAAGTCTCCAATGCTCGGACAAGGGCATAGAGCTCCTTGTCATAAGTGGGGTAGTTCAGTGAGGCACCACCTAGCTTCTCACTGAAGTATGCCACTGGTCTCCCTCCTTGGGTTAGCACTGCTCCTATGCCTATTCAGAGGCATCACACTCCACTTCAAACGTCTTGTTGAAGTCGGGAAGGACTAGCACTGGTGCGTGTGTAAGGCTGTCCTTCAAGGCCTGGAATGCCTTCTCCTGAGCTTCTCCCCAGCTGAATCCCACGTTCTTCTTCACTACTGCCGTCAGTGGTGAGGCAATACTGCTGAAGTTGGGCACGAATCTCCTATAGAAGCTGGCCAGTCCGTGGAAGCTCCTTACTTGGCTGATGTTTCCTGGTGTTGGCCATTCTTGTATGGCTCGAATCTTCTCCTCATCAACCTGTAGGCCCTGTGAACTCACAACAAAACCTAAAAGACAAGCTTATCAGTACAAAAGGTGCACTTCTTGAGATTGGCATAAAGCTCTTCTTGTCGAAGGGTTTTAAGGACCATCTCAAGATGTGTGAGGTGTTCCGTAGGCACTTACTATAAACAAGTATGTCATCAAAATAAACTACAAACTTACTGATGTACGCCCTAAGAACTTGGTTCATAAGGCGCATGAAGGTGCTTGGGGCATTAGTCAAGCCAAATGGCATGACTGTCCACTCGAGAGCCCTTGCTTTGTCTTGAAAGCAGTCTTCCACTCATCACCTTCCTTCATTCTTACCTGGTGGTATCCACTTTTGAGGTCTATCTTGGAAGACCGTGGCTCCACTCAGCTCATCTAGCATGTCATCCAGTCGTGGTATTGGATGCCTATACTTGACTGTGATGTTGTTGATTGCTCGGCAGTCCACGCACATGCGCCAAGTCCCATCCTTCTTGGGCACTAGTAGCACTGGTACAGCACATGGACTGAGGCTCTCTCGAACATATCCTTTCTCCAGGAGCTCCTTGACTTGCTTCTCAAGCTCCTTGGACTCCTCTGGACTCATCCGGTAGGCTGGCCGGTTGGGCAGGGCTGCTCCGGGCACTAGATCAATCTGGTGTTCTATGCCACGTAAAGGAGGCAAGCCTGCTGGTATCTCCTCTGGAAATACATCCTGGAATTTGTTGAGGAGTGTTGCTACTTCATGAGGTAGCTCTACCTGTCCCTGTTCTATACTCAACACTTCCTTGAAAACCATTAGTAACATTAAGTCCTTGAGGCTAAAGCTCTCCGGACATGACTAGGTTGAATAAGAAAGTTAGACTTGACAAGTTTCTTTTCCTTACTCATTTGGAGTTGTAGCTCATGTACTTGGGCAGGTGTAAGAGGAGCTAGGCTGACCTTTCTCTTGTCATGCACGAAGGTGTAGAGATTGGTTCTGCCATCATGCCTGGTCTCTTTGTCAAACTGCCATGGTCTTCCTAGTAGAAGATGGCCAGCTTGCATGGGCACCACGTCGCACGACCTGGTCTTGGTACTTGCCCACACTGAATGGCACAGTGACTTGCTCATGAATCTTGAGCTCCACTTTGTCATCAAGCCATCTCAGTCTATATGGTCGAGGATGCCGTGTCCTCTCTAGACCTAGCTTATCAACCATATAGCACTAGCAACGTTAGTGCAAGAACCACCATCTATGATGAGGTTACATACCTTTCCTTGATGGTGCAACGGCTGTGGAAGATGTTCTCCCTTTGGATGGTCTCTGAAGGATCCACCATTGCACTGAGGATCGTCTAGTGACCAGCACTTCCCCACATCAGGGTACTCAA
Organism: Pugionium cornutum; assembly: GCA_018901935.1. NCBI lineage: Eukaryota > Viridiplantae > Streptophyta > Magnoliopsida > Brassicales > Brassicaceae > Pugionium > Pugionium cornutum. Next base: position 20,003,884 of record CM032160.1, read on the forward strand.
TGTCACCATATTCTCCTTCTGGTTCATAGTCCTCTTCATCTTGGGACTCATATTCTCCTGCCTCCGTAATCAGCATGACTCGGTTGTTTGGGCACTCCTTGAGATGTGTCCACGTCCCTGCACTTGAAACAAGTTATGTCACGTGATCTTTGAGGGTTAGAAGACTTACCAGGCTCTCTCTGGTCACGGGTGGGTTCAGGAGGCTTGCTCTTGAACCTTGACTCGATCTCTCGCTTTTGCCTTTGTCCACTGTCTTAGGCATGTTGCTTGGTGCCCAAGGTGTCTTAGGCTTGCTGCGGATGTCTTGGCTCTTACGTTTGATGTGCTGTTCAGCTTGCACAGATAGGTGGAACAAGTCCTTGAAGTCGTTGTAGATTTGCCTTTCCACCTTGCAGCTGATCCTTTCTTGGAGTCCATCCAAGAATTGTGCCATCAATGCTTCTTCATCATCATTGAGCTCCAATCTGTTCCTTAACCTCTCGAACTCTTCATAGTACTCCTCTACTGATCTGGTACCCTGCTTAAGAGTACGAAAACGTCGCTGCAAATCCCTATGAAAGTAAGGTGGACCATACCTTTGTCGCATGAGGTCTTTCATGTCGACCCATGAGTCTACGGGTCTCATTCTCTTCCTCCTTCTGTCAGATACCTCACGATCCCACCAGATGAGGGCATTGTCCGTGAGTTGTGCTACTGCCATTGAGACTCTCCTAGGTCCTGGTTGGTTGTAGTGATCAAAGATATGATCCATTCGCTTCTCCCAATCTAGGTAAGCCTCGGGGTCTACTTTTCCTGCAAAAGTTGGAGGAGTTAGTTTAACATCAGGATGAATTACCCGGTTATAGGTGTGTTCATCTCCATCCTCATGACGTCTAGGAGGCATTCTTGGTCTCTGGTGAAGACCATATGGCTCAAAGCCATCATCTTCTGCCTCTGGTTGCCGTGGAGGTCCTCTCGGCCTATGGTGATAGTTATGAGGTTGCGTGTCCTCATCTCCATCTGGCTGGGGTTCCTCCTGTTCGTGCCGTGTCCTAAGGTACTCAGGACCCTCAGGACGATCTGGCTCAGCTCTCACGTGCCTTATGGCCTGGAATCTTACTGGTCTCTCCACGCTCCAACCTCTCGCCTATGGATGCGAGTTGTGTTTGGAGTGTGGTGAACATGGCCATCATGGCTTCAGCTCTCTATTCTCTTCTCCCATGTGTGCTACAAAGAAAGAAGACAATTAGGGTGCTCCTAAATTATTAGGAGAGTTTTTTTTATATGGGTTTGAAAAAATGCAAAAGGAAAATTCTAAAGAAAGGAAATTCAAAAAGGAAACTTCCTAGACAACTTGTGCTAGCTGTCCAATTCGAATTCTTTTAGTATCTTTTCTATTTTCTTTTTCTTTTCTTTTAATTAACTTAAAAATAAAGGAAATATGACTTAAACAAAAGGAAAACGTGAAAATGCAAAAGTGAATCTAAACCCTAGTGATACACGGAGGCTAGATGCACTCGGTTTGGAGTTTGATGTTATTTTTGATTTTTCTTGAATACGACTTAAACTAATGCAAGAACTAAAACAAGCAAAAGGATAGAAACAACCTGGTTTAGGAGCTTTAAGCTCTGATACCAAAATGATACAAGCCTTGATTCAAGGATGTGGGCTGTTTGTAGAAGATTAGGTGAGAAACTCAACCTTAGGCTTCTGGATGGGGGTTTTCTGGTTGGTAAAGGATGGAAGGGTGAAGTGAACCACACGAGGGGTGATGAACCTCGTGATAAATCCCAAACTTAGAGCTAGGAGGGCTGGTCTCAACTAGGTTCTAAGCGCACAAGTCTCTCTTGAGAGAAAGCTCGTAGGGAAAAAGTTCTACTTTATTAATAATCAAAAGGTTGTCGAACTACAATGCTGGAAGGAGCCTTATTAATATGCTCGACAGCTTGACCTTCTAGGGTCGACAAATAAAGAAAAAGGAAAGTTTACAAAAGTGCACAAAGGAAAAGATACAAAAGTGCATAACCGAAAAAGGACCTATTCCTAAAATGTTCTTGACTCAAAAATGTAAAGCAACTAGATCCTACCCTACAAAACAGAAAGAGGCATATATTTGAATGTAAACTTACCTTAACTCACCTCTCGGCCAAGAAATGGAAGGTGGCCGTCCTTGTGGCATGCAGCGCCTTGCTCCTAGTCTTGACTTGGAGTAGGGTTAAATATCTTTGGGCCCTGACCTCTCTTGCCACTAAAGCCCAAGTCTCTGATGTTCCTTGTGTTGTTGAGAAGCCTTTGGACTCTAATTTGCTCTTCTGGCCCATTGTCCTTAGCTGCTCTTCCTCTAGAAGCTTGTCGACCCATAAGCTGAATTTGTGGAAGAGTGCTCTTGATCTGCTTCTTGTCATTGCTCCTGGTGGTACCACTGGTGTAGATACTTCCTCTAAGTGCATGTCCTGGAGCTGGTAGCTCATTTGGTCCGAGTCCTCTTGTGTAGAAGTGGAAGTGTGCGTGTACTCGGCTGGATGGCCTGTACCGGCTGGATTATGCGCGGTACTGGCCGGAATGACTTCAGGACCGGCCAAGTTGATCCCGGAGTCGGCGGTGTCATCAGGGGGACGGCGGTGTCATTCACGTCCCCACCAAGTGTGCCGGAAGCTTGGGCCTCTCCGCCGGCGATGTTGACCGGTCTGGTCCTATAGGTCGAAGGTCCGGCGGTACTGTCTGGTCCGGCAGGCGCGCCAGATGGTCCTGCTGTCTCGGGCAAGCTTCCTGGTCGGCCAGTCTGGTCACCTGGCTGGATGTACGACCTGATGTCCTCATCATTTCCTCCCTCTTCAGTAGGTTTTGTCCTCAAAACTGGATCATCTGCATGGAAAGGGGCCAAGTCAGTAACATTGAACGTATTGGACACATTAAACTCACCTGGCAGCTCGATCCGGTAGGCGTTGTTGTTGATCCTCTTGAGCACTCTGAATGGTCCATCTCCTCTTGGTGCTAGCTTGGAACTCCTTAGGTTTGGGAACCTCTCCTGCCGTAGGTTTAGCCACACCCAATCGCCTGGTTGAAAGATCACCTCCTTTCTTCCTTTGTTGGCATGAGTCACGTACTGTCGGTCCTCTTCTCCAAGTTCTCTGCTACCTTCTGGTGTAACCTCCTTATGAACTCTGTTTTGGATGCTCCGTTGAGGTTGGTCATCTCAGCTGGTGGCAGTGGTGTTTGCTCCAATGGGGTGAGAGGGTTGAAACCGTATACCACTTCAAATGGGTTCTTCTTGGTTGCTGAGTGCACGGCTCGGTTGTAGGCGAACTCAATGAATGGCAGGCACTCCACCCAAGTCTTTAGGTTCTTCCCTAGTGTAGTTCTGAGAAGAGTTGATAGTGTCCTGTTGACAACTTCAGTTTGGCCATCGGTTTGAGGATGGCAAGTGGTTGAGAAGAGTAGCTTCGTGCCTAGCTTTCTCCAAAGGGTCCTCCAGAAATGGCTGAGGAACTTGGTGTCCCTGTCTGATACGATGGTCCTTGGCACTCCATGAAGCCGCATATCTCCCTGAAGAACAGCTCAGCTGTTTGTGTGGCATCATTGACATTGGCACATGGGATGAAGTGTGCCATCTTGGAGAATCTGTCCACCACTACAAAGATTGCATCTTTGTGGTTGATCTTGGGCAGACCTAGAACAAAATCCATCGAGATGTCCACCCATGGATGTGTTGGTATGGGCAGTGGGAGATACAACCCGTGAGGTTGCACTCGGACTTTGCCTTCTTGCAAGTGATGCATCTTGCACAATGTGCTTCTACTGTCCTCTTGATGTGTGGCCAGTAGAAGTGCTCCTTGACCACTGCTAGAGTCTTGTCGACACCAAAGTGGCCCATGAGTCCTCCTCCATGAGCTTCTCGGATGATAAGCTCCCTTAGTGATCCTTGTGGTATGCACAGCCTTCTTTCTCGAACAAGAATCCCTCATGGATGTAGAATTTGCCATGACTCCCTGTGCTACACTCCTTGTAGCTCTCAGCAAGTCAGGATCATCCTTGTATAGATCCTTGATGTGCTCGAATCCTAGGACCTTTGCCTCCATGGTTGATATCAAGGCAAACCTCCTTGATAGTGCATCGGCTACCACATTGTCTTTGCCCTTCTTGTACTTGATGATGTACGGAAGGTCTCTATGAACTCCATCCACCTGGCATGTCTCCTCTTGAGATTGGTTTGCCCTCTGAGGTGTTTGAGAGTCTCGTGATCAGTGTGGATCACAAACTCCTTGGACAGCAAGTAATGCTGCCAAGTCTCCAATGCTCGGACAAGGGCATAGAGCTCCTTGTCATAAGTGGGGTAGTTCAGTGAGGCACCACCTAGCTTCTCACTGAAGTATGCCACTGGTCTCCCTCCTTGGGTTAGCACTGCTCCTATGCCTATTCCAGAGGCATCACACTCCACTTCAAACGTCTTGTTGAAGTCGGGAAGGACTAGCACTGGTGCATGTGTAAGGCTGTCCTTCAAGGCCTGGAATGCCTTCTCCTGAGCTTCCCCCAGCTGAATCCCACGTTCTTCTTCACTACTGCCGTCAGTGGTGAGGCAATACTGCTGAAGTTGGGCACGAATCTCCTATAGAAGCTGGCCAGTCCGTGGAAGCTCCTTACTTGGCTGATGTTTCCTGGTGTTGGCCATTCTTGTATGGCTCGAATCTTCTCTTCATCAACCTGTAGGCCCTGTGAACTCACAACAAAACCTAAAAAGACAAGCTTATCAGTACAAAGGTGCACTTCTTGAGATTGGCATAAAGCTCTTCTTGTCGAAGGGTTTTAAGTACCATCTCAAGATGTGTGAGGTGTTCCGTAGGCACTTACTATAAACAAGTATGTTCATCAAAGTAAACAACTACAAACTTACTGATGTACGCCCTAAGAACTTGGTTCATAAGGCATGAAGGTGCTTGGGGCATTAGTCAAGCCGAATGGCATGACTGTCCACTCGTAGAGCCCTTGCTTTGTCTTGAAAGCAGTCTTCCACTCATCACCTTCCTTCATTCTTACCTGGTGGTATCCACTTTTGAGGTCTATCTTGGGGAAGACCGTGGCTCCACTCAGCTCATCTAGCATGTCATCCAGTCGTGGTATTGGATGCCGGTACTTGACTGTGATGTTGTTGATTGCTCGGCAGTCCACGCTTTGTCAAGTCCCATCCTTCTTGGGCACTAGTAGCACTGGTACAGCACATGGACTGAGGCTCTCTCGAACATATCCTTTCTCCAGGAGCTCCTTGACTTGCTTCTCAAGCTCCTTGGACTCCTCTGGACTCATCCGGTAGGCTGGCGGTTGGGCAGGGCTGCTCCGGGCACTAGATCAATCTGGTGTTCTATGCCACGTAAAGGAGGCAAGCCTGCTGGTATCTCCTCTGGAAATACATCCTGGAATTTGTTGAGGAGTGTTGCTACTTCATGAGGTAGCTCTACCTGTCCCTGTTCTATACTCAAGATTTCTTTGAAGACCATTAGTAACATGAAATCCTTGAGGCTAAAGCTCTCCGGACATGACTTGGTTGAATAAGAAAATCAGATTTAATGAGCTTCTTTTCCTTACTCATTTGCTGTTGAAGCTCATGTACCTGGGCAGGTGTAAGAGGAGCCAAGCTGACCTTTCTTTTGTCATGCACAAAGGTGTAGAGATTGGTTCGGCCATCATGCTTGGTCTCTTTGTCAAACTGCCATGGTCTTCCTAGCAGAAGATGGCCAGCTTGCATGGGCACCACGTCGCACACGACTTGGTCTTGGTACTTGCCACACTGAATGGCACAGTGACTTGCTCATGGATCTTGAGCTCCACTTTGTCATCCAGCCATCTCAGTCTATATGGTCGAGGATGCCTTGTCTTCTCTAGACCTAGCTTATCAACCATATATGCACTAGCAGCGTTAGTGCAAGAACCACCATCTATGATGAGGTTACATACCTTTCCCTTGATGGTGCAGCGGCTGTGGAAGATGTTCTCCCTTTGGATGGTCTCTGAAGGATCCACCATTGCACTGAGGATCCGCCTAGTGACCAGCACTTCCCCCACATCAGGGTACTCAATGTCACCATATTCTCCTTCTGGTTCATAGTCCTCTTCATCTTGGGACTCATATTCTCCTGCCTCCGTAATCAGCATGACTTGGTTGTTTGGGCACTCCCTTGAGATGTGTCCACGTCCCCTGTACTTGAAACAAGTTATGTCACGTGATCTTTGAGGGTTAGAAGACTTACCAGGCTTTCTCTGGTCACGGGTGGGTTCAGGAGGCTTGCTCTTGAACCTTGACTCGATCTCTCGCTTTTGCCTTTGTCCACTGTCTTAGGCATGTTGCTTGGTGCCCAAGGTGTCTTAGGCTTGCTGCGGATGTCTTGGCTCTTACGTTTGATGTGCTGTTCAGCTTGCACAGATAGGTGGAACAAGTCCTTGAAGTCGTTGTAGATTTGCCTTTCCACCTTGCAGCTGATCCTTTCTTGGAGTCCATCCAAGAATTGTGCCATCAATGCTTCTTCATCATCATTGAGCTCCAATCTGTTCCTTAACCTCTCGAACTCTTCATAGTACTCCTCTACTGATCTGGTACCCTGCTTAAGAGTACGAAAACGTCGCTGCAAATCCCTATGAAAGTAAGGTGGAACATACCTTTGTCGCATGAGGTCTTTCATGTCGACCCATGAGTCTACGGGTCTCATTCTCTTCCTCCTTCTGTCAGATACCTCACGATCCCACCAGATGAGGGCATTGTCCGTGAGTTGTGCTACTGCCATTGAGACTCTCCTAGGTCCTGGTTGGTTGTAGTGATCAAAGATATGATCCATTCGCTTCTCCCAATCTAGGTAAGCCTCGGGTCTACTTTTCCTGCAAAAGTTGGAGGAGTTAGTTTAACATCAGGATGAATTACCCGGTTATAGGTGTGTTCATCTCCATCCTCATGACGTCTAGGAGGCATTCTTGGTCTCTGGTGAAGACCATATGGCTCAAAGCCATCATCTTCTGCCTCTGGTTGCCGTGGAGGTCCTCTCGGCCTATGGTGATAGTTATGAGGTTGTGTCCTCATCTCCATCTGGCTGGGGTTCCTCCTGTTCGTGCCGTGTCCTAAGGTACTCAGGACCCTCAGGACGATCTTGCTCAGCTCTCACGTGCCTTATGGCCTGGAATCTTACTGGTCTCTCCACGCTCCAACCTCTCGCCTATGGATGCGAGTTGTGTTTGGAGTGTGGTGAACATGGCCATCATGGCTTCAGCTGCGTCTCTATTCTCTTCTCCCATGTGTACTACAAAGAAAGAAGACAATTAGGGTGCTCCTAAATTATTAGGAGAGTTTTCTTTTATATGTGGTTTGAAAAAAATGCAAAAGGAAAAATTCTAAAGAAGGGAAATTCGAAAAAGGAAACTTCCTAGACAACTTGTGCTAGCTGTCCAATTCGAATTTCTTTAGTATCTTTTCTATTTTCTTTTTCTTTTCTTTTTAATTAGACTTAAAAATAAAGGAAATATGACTTAAACAAAAAGGAAAACGTGTATGCAATGCAAAAGTGAATCTAAACCCTAGTGATACACGTAGGAGGCTAGATGCACTCGGTTTGGAGTTTGAGGTTATTTTTTTGATTTTTCTTGAATACGATTTAAACTAATGCAAGAACTAAAAACAAGACAAGCAAAAGGATAGAAACAACCTGGTTTAGGAGCTTTAAGCTCTGATACCAAAATGATACAAGCCTTGATTCAAGGATGTATGCGCGTGGGCTGTTTGTAGAAGATTAGGTGAGAAACTCAACCTTAGGCTTCTGGATAGGGGTTTTCTGGTTGGTAAAGGATGGAAGGGTGAAGTGAACCACACGAGGGGTGGTGAACCTCGTGATAAATCACAAACTTAGAGCTAGGAGGGCTGGTCTCAACTAGCTTCTAAGCACACAAGTCTCTCTTGAAAGAAAGCTCATAGGGAAAAAGTTCTACTTTATTAATAATCAAAAAGGTTGTCGAACTACAATGCTGGAAGGAGCCTTATTAATATGCTCGACAGCTTGACCTTCTAGGGTCGACACAAATAAAGAAAAGGAAAGTTTACAAAAGTGCACAAAAGGAAAAGATACAAAAGTGCATAACCGAGAAAGGACCTATTCCTAAAATGTTCTTGACTCAAAAATGTAAAGCAACTAGATCCTACCTGCAAAACAGAAAGAGGCATATATTCGAATGTAAACTTACCTTAACTCACCTCACGGCCAAGAAATGGAAGGTGGCCGTCCTTGTGGCATGCAGCCTTGCTCCTAGTCTTCGACTTGGAGTAGGGTTAAATCTTTGGGCCCTGACCTCTCTTGCCACTAAAGCCCAAGTCTCTGATGTTCCTTGTGTTGTTGAGAAGCCTTTGGACTCTAATTTGCTCTTCTGGCCCATTGTCCTTAGCTGCTCTTCCTCTAGAGGCTTGTCGACCCATAAGCTGAATTTGTGGAAGAGTGCTCTTGATCTGCTTGTCATTGCTCCTGGAGGTACCACTGGTGTAGATACTTCCTCTAAGTGCATGTCCTGGAGCTGGTAGCTCATTTGGTCCGAGTCCTCTTGTGTAGAAGTGGAAGTGCGTGTACTCGGATGGCCTGTACCGGCTGGATTGTGCGTACTGGCCGGAATGACTTCAGGACCGGCCAAGTTGATCCCGGAGTCGGCGGTGTCATCAGGGGACCGGCGGTGTCATTCACGTCCCCACCAAGTGTGCCGGAAGCTTGGGCCTCTCCGCCGGCGATGTTGACCGGTCTGGTCCTATAGGTCGAGGGTCCGGCGGTACTGTCTGGTCCGGCAGGCGCGCCAGATGGTCCTGCTGTCTCGGGCAAGCTTCCTGGTCGGCCAGTATGGTCTCCTGGCTGGATGTACGACCTGATGTCCTCATCACTTGTCGAAACCAAAGTGGCCCATGAGTCCTCCTCCATGAGCTTCTCGGATGATAAGCTCACGTAACGATCCTTGTGGTATGCACAGCCTTCTCTCTCGGAACAAGAACCCCTCATGGATGTAGAACTTGCCATGACTTCCTATGCCACACTCCTTGTAGCTCTCAGCAAAGTCAGGATCATCCTTATATAGGTCCTTGATGTGCTCGAATCCTAAGACCTTCTCCTCCATGGTGGATATCAAGGCAAACCTGCTTGATAGTGCATGGGCTACCACATTGTCCTTGCCCTTCTTGTACTTTATGACGTACGGGAAGGTCTCTATGAACTCCATCTACCTGGCATGTCTCCTCCTGAGATTGGTTTGCCCTCTAAGGTGTTTGAGAGTCTCGTGATCAGTGTGGATCACAAACTCTTTGGACAGCAAGTAATGCTGCCAAGTCTCCAAGGCTCGTACTAGGGCATAAAGCTCCTTGTAGTAGGTGGGGTAGTTCAGTGAGGCACCACCTAACTTCTCACTAAAGTATGCCAATGGCCTTCCTCCTTGAGTTCAGCACCGCTCCTATGCCTATTCTAGAGGCATCACACTCCACTTCAAATGTCTTATTGAAGTCGTGCAAGACCAGCACTGGTGTATGTGTGAGGCTGTCCTTCAAGGCATGGAACGCCTTATCCTGAGCTTCTCCCCAGCTGAATCCCACGTTCTTCTTCACTACTGCCGTCAATGGAGAGGCAATACTGCTGAAGTTGGGCACGAATCTTTTGTAGAAGCTGGCCAGACCGTGGAAACTCCTCACTTGGCTGATGTTGCTCAGTGTTGTCCATTCTTGTATGGCTCGAATCTCTCTTCATCAATCTGTAAGTCCTGTGAACTCACAACAAAACCTAAGAAGACAAGTTTATCAGTACAAACGATGCGCTTCTTGAGATTGGCATAAAGCTCTTCTTGTCGAAGGGTTTTAAGTACCAACTCAAGATGTGTGAGGTGATCCCTTAAGCACTTGCTGTAAACTAAAATGTCATCAAAGTAAACTACAACGAACTTACTGATGTACACCCTAAAAACTTGGTTCATAAGGCGCATGAAGGTGCTTGGGGCATTAGTCAAGCCGAATGGCATGAGTGTACACTCATAGAACCCTTGCTTTGTTTTGAAAGCAGTCTTCCACTCATCACCTTCCTTCATCCTGAGCTGGTGGTATCCACACTTGAGGTCTATCTCGGAGAAGACCGTGGCTCTACTCAGCTCATCTAGCATATCATCCAGCCGTGGTATCGGATGCCGGTACTTGACTGTGATGTTGTGTATTGCTCGGCATTCCACGCACATTCGCCAAGTCCCATCCTTCTTGGGCACTAGCAGCACTGGTACGGCACATGGACTGAGGCTCTCTCGAACGTAGCCTTTCTCCAGGAGCTTCTTGACTTTCTTCTCAAGCTCCTTAGACTCCTCTGGACTCATCCGGTAGGCCGGCCGGTTAGGTAAGGCTGCTCTGGGCACGAGGTCGATCTTGTGCTCTATGCCGCGTAGGAGAGGCAAGCCTGGTGGTATCTCCTCCGGAAATACATCCTTGAATTGGTTGAGGAGAGCTGCTACTTCAGGAGGTAGCTCTACCTGTTCTTTCTCTACATTCAAAACATCTTTGAAAATCATTAGTGTCATTAAATCCTTCGAGGCTAAAGCTCTCCGGACATGACTCTGTTGAAAGAGAAAGTTAGATTTAATGAGCTTCTTTTCCTTACTCATTTGCTGTTGAAGCTCATGTACTTGGGCAGGTGTGAGAGGAGCTAGACTGACCTTTCTCTTGTCATGCACAAAAGTGTAGAGATTGGTTTGGCCATCATGCCTTGTATCCCTGTCAAACTGCCATGGACTTCCTAGCAGAAGATGGCCAACTTGCATTGGCACCACGTCGCGCACCACCTGGTCTTGGTATCAGCCCACACTGAATGGCACCGTTACTTGCTCATCGATCTTGAGCTCCACTTTGTCATCGATCCATCTCAGTCTATACGGTCGAGGGTGCCTTGTCTTCTCTAGACCTAGCTCATCAACCATGTACGCACTAGCAACGTTAGTGCAAGAACCACCATCTATGATGAGGTTACATACCTTGCCCTTGATGGTGCACCGGCTGTGGAAGGTGTTCTCCCTTTGAATGGTCTCTGAGGGATCCACCATTGCACTGAGAATCCGTCTAGTGACCAGCACTTCCCCCACATTAGGGTACTCAATGTCACCGTATTCTCCTTCTGGTTCATAGTCTTCTTCGTCTTGAGACTCATGCTCTCCAGCTTCTGTGATCAGCATGACACGGTTGTTTAGGCACTCCCTTGAGATGTGACCGTGACCCCTACACTTAAAACAAGTGATGTCACGTGATCTTTGAGGGTTAGAAGACTTACTAGGCTCTCTCTGGTCACGGGTTTGCTCAGGAGGTTTGCTCTTGAACAGTGATTCGATCTCTATTCTCTTGCCTTTTTCTACAGGCTTGGGGCTATTGCTTGGTGCCCAAGGCGTCTTAGGCTTGCTGCGGATGTCTTGGCTCTTACGCCTGATGTGCTGCTCAGCCTGGACAGATAGGTGGAACAAGTCTTTAAAGTCATTGTAGATTTGCCTTTCCATCTTGCGGCTGATTCTCTCTTCCAGTCTATCCAAGAATTGTGTCATCAATGCCTCTTCATCGTCATTGAGCTCCAGCCTGTTCCTTAGCCTCTCAAACTGTTCATAGTACTCCTCTACTGATCTGGTGCCCTGCTTAAGAGTACGAAAACGTTGTTGCAAATCCCTATGGAAATAGGGTGGAACAAACCTTTGTCTCATGAGATCTTTCATGTCGACCCATGAGTCTATGGGCCTCAATCTCCTCCTCTTTCGGTCAGAAACCTCACGATCCCACCAGATGAGGGTATTTTCCGTGAGTTGTGCTACTACCATGGAGACTCTCCTAGGGCCTGGTTGGTTGTAGTGATCGAAGATGTGATCTATCCTCCTATCCCAATCTAGATAGGCTTCGGGGTCTACTTTTCCTGCAAAACTAGGAGGTGTTAATTTAACATCAGGATGAGTTACCCTGTTGTAGGTGTATTCATCTCCATCCTCAGGATGTCTAGGAGGCATTCTTGGTCTCTGGTGATGACCATAGGGCTCAAAGCCATCGGCTTCTGCTTCTGGTTGCCGTGGAGGTCCTCTCGGCCTAGGATGATAGTTGTGGGGCTGCGTGTCTTCATCTCTAACCGGCTGGGGCTCCTCCTGTTCATGCCATGTCCTAGGGTGCTCAGGACCCTCAGCATGGTTTTGCTCAGCCCTCACGTGCCTTATGGCCTGGAAACTCACCGGCCTCTCCACGCGCTGCAACCTCTCGCCGATTGATGCGAGTTGTGTTTGGAGTGTGGTGAACATGGCCATCATGGCCTCGGTTGCATCCTGATTTCCTTCTGCCATTGTGTGCTACAAAAGAAAGAAACAAGTTATTCTGCTCCTAAAATTCGATTAGGAGGGTTGTGTTTTATAGTGGAAGTAGAAGTTTCAAAACGAAAAAATTGAAAAGGAAAATTCTGGGAAAAAGGAAACAAACAGAAAAATGGAAACTTCTTGATAATTAATGCTAAAGATCCTAGATGCTTTTTGGTCGATTTTTTCTTGGTAGTTTTCTATATATTTTTTGGCTTTTTGATTTAACTTAATGGAAATATGCTTTTAATAAAAAAGAAAGACAAAAATTGCAATGCAAGAATGAATCTAATCCCTAGTGATGCACGTAGAAGCTAGATGCACTCGGTTTGAGTTTTGATATATTTTTTTTTTATTTTTTTGAATGAGACTTAAACTAATGCAAGATCTGGAAACAAAACTAAATAAAGGATAGAAACAACCTGGTTTTAGGAGCTTTAAGCTTGGATACCAAAATGATACAAGCCTCGATTCAAGGCTGTACGCGTGTGGGCTGTTTGGAGAAGTTTAGGTGAGAAACTCAACCTTAAGCTTCTGGATAGGGGTTTTCTGTTTGGTAATGGATGGAGGGGTGAGGTGAACCACACGAGTGGTGATGAACCTCGTGATGAATCACAAATTTAGAGCTAGGAGGGCTGGTCTCGACTAGGTTCTAAGCACATAAGTCTCTTGAGAGAAAAACTTGTAGAAAGAAAATTCGATCTTTATTAATATCAAAAAGGTTGTCGAACTACAATGCTGGAAGGAGCCTTATTAATATGCTCGACAGCTTGACCTTCTAAAGTTGACTCAAAGAAAAATGGAAAACTTACAAAAGTGCACAACTGGAAAATTTACAAAAGCGCATAACCGAAAAGGACTTCTACCTAAAATGTCTTTGTCTCAAAATGTAAACATTCTAAATCCTACCCTGCAAAACAAAAAAGTCAAGTATATAATATGAAAACTTACCATTCTTACCTATCGTCCAAGAAATGGAAGGTGGCCGACCTTGTGGCATGCACGCGCCTATCTTCTAATCTTCGACTTGGAGTAGGATTACGAATCTTTGGGCCCTGACCTCTCTTGCCACTAAAACCCAAGTCTCTGAAGTCCCTTGCATTGTTGAGAAGCCTTTGGACTCTTCTTTGCACTCTTAGCCCAATTTTCCTTGTCGATCATCTTCTAGGAGCTTGTCGACCCACAAGCTGAACTTGTGGAAGAGCGCCCTTGATATGCTCCTTGTCATTGCTCCTGGTGGTACCACTGGTGCAGAGCCTTCCTCTAGATGCATGTCTTGAAGCTGGAAGCTTATCTGGTCCAAGTCTCTTTGTGTAGATGTTGAAATGGTGGTGCAATCGGCTGGATTGGCTGTACCGGCTGGACTGTGCGAGGTACTGGCTGAAATGTCATCAGAGCCGGCCAAGTCGATCCCGGAGCCGGCGGCATCACCAATTGGGTCGGTGGTGTCATCCACATCACCGCCAGTTGGGCCGGACGTTTGGGCCTCTGCACCGGACGTTTGGGCCTCTACGCTGGAAATGTTGGTCGGTCCAGCCCGGCTGGTCGAAGGCCCAGCGGTACCGCTTGGGCCGGTAGACGCGCCAAATGGCCTGGCTGTCTCGGGCAAGCTCCCTGGTCGGCCAGTCTGGTCTCTTGTCCGGCCATACAACCTGATCTCCCCATCACATAGGAGCAGTGTTAACCCAAGGAGGGAGGCCAGTGGCATACTTCAGTGAGAAGTTAGGTGGCGCCTCACTTAATTACCCCACCTACGACAAGGAGCTCTATGCCCTAGTCCGAGCCATGGAGACTTGGCAACATTACTTGTTGTCCAAGGAGTTTGTGATCCACACTAATCACGAGACTCTCAAACATCTCAGAAGGCAAACCAATCTCAAGAGGAGACATGCTAGGTGGATGGAGTTTATAGAAACCTTCCCTTACGTCATCAAGTACAAGAAGGGCAAGGATAATGTGGTAGCCGATGCACTATCAAGATGGTTTGCTTTGATATCTACCATGGAAGAAAAGGTCTTATGATTCGAGCACATCAAGGACATGTATAAGGATGATCTTGACTTTGCTGAGAGCTACAAGGAGTGTGGCAAAGGGAATCATGGCAAGTTCTACATCCATGATGGGTTCTTATTCCGGGAAAGAAGGCTGTGCATACCACAAGGATCTCTACGAGAGCTTATCACACAAGGAGCTCATGGAGGATGCCTTATGGGCCACTTTGGTGTTGACAAGACACTAGCAGTGGTCAAGGAGCACTTCTACTGGCCACACATCAATAGGTCAGTAGAAGCCCATTGTGCAAGGTGCATCACTTGCAAGAAGGCGAAGTCCCGAGTGCACCCTCACGGGTTGTATCTCCCTCTGCCCATACCTACACATCCATGGGTGGACATTTTCATGGATTTCGTTCTAGGTTTGCCCAAGATCAACCACAAAGATGCCATCTTTGTAGTGGTGGACCGATTCTCCAAGATGGCACATTTCATCCCATGTGCCAATTTTAATGATGCCACGCAAATAGCCGAGCTGTTCTTCAGGGAGATAGTATGGTTTCATGGAGTGCCGGGACCATCGTGTCAGACAGAGACACCAAATTTCTCAGCCACTTCTGGAGGACCCTCTGGAGGAAGCTAGGCACGAAGCTGCTCTTCTCTACCACCGGCCATACTCAAACCGATGGTCAAACTAAAGTAGTCAACCGGACATTGTCGACTCTTCTCAGGACCACACTAGGGAAGAACCTCAAGACATGGGTAGAGTGTCTGCCATTCATAGAGTTTGCGTACAACCGAGCAGTGCATTCAGCCACAAAGAAGACCCCTTTGGAAGTGGTCTACGGCTTCAACCCTCAGACACCTTTGGAGCAAACACCACAGCCACCAGCAGAGATGACCAACCTCAATGGAGCATCTAAGGCAGAGTTTATAAAGAAGATACACCAGAAGGTAGCAGAGAACTTGGAGAAGAGTACCGGACAGTACGTGACTCACGCCAACAAGGGGAGAAGAGAGATGATTTTCCAACCAGGATATTGGGTGTGGCTACACCTACGGCAAGAGAGGTTCCCTAACCTAAGGAGTTCCAAGCTGTCCCCAAGAGGAGATGGACCATTCATAGTACTGGAGAGGATCAACAACAACGCCTACCGGATCAAGCTTCAAGGTGAGTTTAATGTGTCTAACACATTCAATGTGACTGATTTAGCTCCTTTCCTTGCAGATGAGCCAGTTTTGAGGTCAAAACCTACTGAAGAGGGAGGGGATGATGAGGGCATCAGATCGTCTGGCCGGCCAGAAGACCAGAATAGCCGACCAGAATGCTTACTGGGACAGCCGGGCGATTTGGCACATCAGCCGGCCCACGCAGTACCGCTGGCCCTACGACCAGCCAGAACGGGCAGATCAACATTCCCGGCGGAGAGGCCCAAACATCCGGCCCAACTGGAGGTGACATGAATGACACCGCCAGTCCAACTGGTGACACCGCCGGCTCAAGAATCAATCTGGCCGGCTCCGATGACAACTCGGCCAGCTCCTCGCACAGTCCAGCCGATCCAGCCGATTGCACCACCATTTCCACATCTACTCAAGAGGACGCAGATCAGCTAAGCTACCAGCTTCAAGGCATGAACCCGGATGAAGTCTTTACACCAGTGGTGCCACCAGGAGCCATGACAAGGAGCAGAACAACGGCACTCTTCCCCAAGTTTAGTTTGTGGGTAGACAAGCTCTTATAAGATGATCGATAAGGAGCATTGGGCCAAGAGTACAACGAAGAGTCCAAAGGCTTCTCAACATTTCAAAGGACTCCAGAGACTTGGGTTTTTGTGGCAAGAGAGGTCAGGGCCCAACGATTCATAACCCTACTCCAAGTCGAAGACTAGGAGCTAGCCTCGTGCATGCCACAAGGTCGGCCACCTTCCATTTCTTGGCCGAAAGGTAAGAATGGTAAGTTTTCATTTATATACTTGCCTTTTCTGTTTTGCAGGGTAGGAATTAGAAGTTTTACATTCTTGAGTCAAGAACAATTTAGGTAGTAGTCCTTTTTCGGTTATTTCCTTTTTGTAATTTTCCTTCTGCACTTTTGTAACTTTTCCATTTTTCTTTGAGTCGACCCTAGAAGTTCAAGGCTGCCGAGCATATTAATAAGGCTCCTTCAGCATTGTTGTTCGACAACATTTTGATATTAATAAAGATAGAACTTTCTTCCTAAGAGTTTTCTCCTAAAAGCTCTTGCGCTTAAAACCCTAGTTGAGACCAGCCCTCCTAGCTTCTAACTTGTGATTTATAACGAGGTTCATCACCCCTCGTGTGGTTCACGTCACCTTTCCATCCAATACCCACCAGAAAACCCCCATCCAGAAGCCTAAGGTTGAGTTTCTCGCCTAATCTTCTCCCTCCAGTCCACGCGTGTACAACCTTGATTCAAGGCTTGTATCACAAGGGAGTTTGTCTCTCTCAAACTTACTTGGTCGTGGCTTCAGTATACAGGATGTGAATCACACACTTAGTTTCTAAAGAACAAGAACAAGATTCAAAGACAAGGTTTTGAAAAAAATACTTTGTATTCCACTTTTTATTTCAATGGGGGTCTATGTTTACAATGAGGTCATGCGGAGCTTATATAATGCTCATAGCAACGGTCATTAGCTCTAAAAATAGAAAACGAAATCATACATTTAAAATATATGGTTGTTGCCCATTAATCTCTAGTTTGGCCAACAAGAAAAGTTTAGATGCTGGTATCTTGAAAGCTTAGGGGAGAATTTAAAGTGTCTAGGTACATTGTGGATGCTTTGGAAAGTCTTCAATACGTTCCCAAGTTGCAAGGAATAGAGATGTTGCAATCTGAACGCATTAAGTGCACTTCGGTCAATATATGGCAGGTGTTGGAGAAGAGGGATCTGCCTGATCCTATGGTGGCTGGTGCATGTTACGTTGATCTTGGGCTTCCTTAGGGCTTTAATAATCTCTCCTGTACGCCATGTTTTGGTTTGCATGTTATTAAACCAGTTTGTCATCTCACATGTCATAATCGGCTCCAAGCGGTTCATTTGAAGGAATGGATGGACCCACCTGGTCCAAGGCATGTTTGGGCTTCTAGAAGTTCTCAAAGAGAGATCATAGAAGTACCACAAAGTCTCCTGGAATCCAAAGAAATGTTTGGAGTCTTTCATATAAGGAAAGTTCCAGATATGGTAAGTTTAGGCAACACAAATTTGATAAATGGTGCATGAATTCATCTGCCCTGGTTTGGGGTGAGCTCCTTGTTGCCGCGTGTGCTCTTTGAGTCAGGAGTATAGGCCAGATTTAGTCTTGGCTGGCCGCTTTCTGGTTAAGCTTGAATTCAAGAAGATACACTCATGTATCATTTTGCGCGTATTTGGCCGCCTTTGAGTTCCTTAGACCGGCCGAGTCAGAGAGTTGGACGGGGCCTGGGCCGATGACCACATCATACCCTCCCCCTTCAGAAGCTTTTGCCCTCAAAATATTTTGTGCCTGCAGATAGATAAGAAAAGTTAATACCTTACTTTACTTGATGGTTTAGGGAATTACCTCGGTTTATGGCCCTCATATGGTTCGGATGTGCCATTGTGCAACGGGTGGTTTCTCCTTAATAAAAAAAGGAAGCAATTACTTCTTTCCATTACATCTGGTTTCTTTGCTTGGCGTTCAAGGTGTTGGATTCTACATGGTCTCCTCTTTGTTCCGAACATCGGTTTAGTGTAGGAAGTGTTTTTTCTTGGTGTGTTGGATCTTTGTGTACCTAGACCTATTTCAACAAGCTTTGACAAATACAAGTGCATTATTCTATTACTGGAATTTTCAAATTCATAGGCATTTATTTTCTTAACACTTTTAGTCTTAACATTTTCGAATTCTACTAGCAAGGGTTTTATTGTTTGTCTAGTTGGACATGTCTTAGCAAAGTGTCCTCCTTGACATCTATAGTATATAATTTCATCTAATTTCAAATGGTCAGAGGACTTACCTGGTTTTTCTTTGTCGTGTGGTTCAGGCAATGGCTTTGATGGTTGCTTGTGTGCTACGGCTTGAGGCTTTGGAACTTCCTGGTCATCTTTGGGCTGAACCGTTAGCTCCTGTGTTTCCTCCTAAAGTGTTTGAAAACATTTTATTTTCTTCTGTACAGTAGACTCTTGTTTGCCTAGGTTTTTTGTTCGACAATGATGCTAAAAGCCATCTTCTTGGTTCAGAGTTTGCATGGATCTTCACATAGTATTGTTGGCGAGCTGCTATGTTCCTCAGAAACTTATCATACATCAGCTGATTCATTTCACCCTATGTTTCCTCTGGTTCATCATATTCTAACCGTATGTAGGCGTTTTGCTCCCAAATCCTAAAGGCATCTTTGGTTAGGGTGTCTTCGCCATAAGCTGTCTTTTCTTTCTCTTGAATTTGGTTACTTTGGAACCAATCTACCAAAGAAATATTTTTAGATTATTGTTTTTGTTTTTTTTTGCAACTAACTTTAAGACAAATTAAAATAAAATATTCATTTTTTTCTATTGGAATTATAATTAGGACGTAAATAATAAGAATATTGTATAAATGTTTTTTTTCTTGTTTATTTTAAACTTAACTAGCAATTAAATTCGGAAATGATGTTTATAGTTTTCTATTTTTTTTAAATTGAAAATAATTAAGCAAGCATGAAATGAATTTTTTTTTGTTTTCAGATTTATATGAGAAGAAACAACAAAAAAAAATGAAAAAAACAAGAAACAATCCAAATGAAGAATTAAGAAGCATAAAAGATAAAGGATAAAGGTTGGATTAACACAACTAAGATAGAAGCTTTTAACTATGATACCTGAGGAGGACACCAGATCGTTTGGCCGGCCAAAAAATCAAAATGGTCGACCAAAAGGCCTCCCGAGACAGTTGGGTCATTTGGTGCGTATGTCGGGCCAATCGGTACCGCCGGCCCTACGATCAGCCGGGCCGGGCCAACCAACTTTGCTGGTGGAGAGGACTAAATATCCAGCCCAACTGGCGGCGACGTGACTAACACCACCGGCCCAGCTGGTGATGCCGCCGGCCCACCAATCGATCTGGCCGGCTCTGATTTCAACTCGGCCAGCTCTACACACGGCCCAGTCGGCTCAAGCGATCACACAACCATTTCCACCTCTACACAAGTAGAATCGGTTCAAATCAGCTACCAGCTTCAAGTCATGAACCTAGATGAAGTCTCTACACCAGTGGTGCCACCAGGAGCCATGACAAAAAGCAGAAAAAGGGCACTCTTCCACAAGTTCAGCTTGTGGGTAGACAAGCTCCTAGAAGACCAACCACAAGGAGCATTGGGCCAAGAGTGCAAGGATGAATCCAAGGGCTTCTCAACATCTCAAAGGATTCCTGAGACTTGGGCTCTCGTGGCAGAAGAGGTCAAGGCCCAACACTTCATAACCCTACTTCAAATTGAAGAGTAAGCGCGTGTAACAAAGGTCGGCCACCTTCCATTTCTTGGCCGAATGGTAAGTAGGTAAGTTTTCAATTATATATTTTCCTTTTCTGTTTTGCAGGATAGGAATTAGTAGTTTTCTATTTATTAAGTTAAGAACATTTAAGTAGATGTTCTTTTTTTAGTTATTCCCTTTTGGAATCTTTCCTTTATGCACTTTTGTATTTTTTTCCTTTTCTCTTGGGTCTACCCTAGAAGGCCAAAGCCGCTGAGTATATTAATAAGGCTTCTTTCAGCATTGTAGTTCAACAAGTTTTTGATTATTAATAAAGAGAGCATTTTTCTTACGAGTTTTTCTCCTAAATACTCTAATCGCTTACAACCCTATTTGAAACCAACCCTCCTAGTTTTTAAGTTGTGATTTATCACGAGGCTTCCATCCCTCGTTTGGTTCACTTCACCCACCAGAAAACCCCACCTCAGAAGCCTAAGGCCGAGTTTCTCGCCTAATCTTCTCCAACCAGCTCGCGAGTGTTACGGCCATGATTCACGGCTTGTATCATTTTGGTATCCGACCTTAAGCTCCTAAAACCATGTTGTTTCTATCCTTTATTTCAGTCTTCATTTAGTTTCGTGCGTTAGTTTAGTTCCATTCAAAAAAATCAAAAAATATCACCTAAAAATCAAACCGAGTGCAACCTATCTCCTATTTGCATCACTAGGGTTTAGGAACATTCTTTTCGTTGCACTTTTGTTTTTTCTTTTTGCTAAAGCATATTTACATTAAAACTAGGTTAAAAATCAAAAACTAAAAGAAAATTACCAAGAAAATCAAAGAAAATCGGCCAACAAAAAGTTTATTAGATTTGCGCATTAAATGCTTTCCTTTTGTTAGATTTTTCCTTTTCTCTATTTTTGCCTTTTCTTTGAAATTTCCACTACTATAAAAACCCTCTCCTAAAGAATTTTTAGGAGGAACTAACCCTATTTTTCTTGTAGCAAGCGATGGTTGAAGGAGGAAATCAAGATGCCACCGAGGCCATGATGGCCATGTTCACCACACTCCAAACCCAACTCGCATCAATAGGCGAGAGACTGGAGCGTGTGGAAAGGCCGGTGAGATTCCATACCATAAGGCACGTGAAGTATGGCCAAGTCCCTGCTGAAGGTCCTGACCACCCAAGGCCACGGCCAGAACAGGAGGAGCCCCCACACGGATGAAGATGAGGGCCAACAGCCTTACGGCTATCACCCTAGGCCCAAAGGACCTCCACGGCAACCAGAAGCAGAGGTCAATGGCACGAGCCATATGGTCACACCAGAGACCAAGAATGCCCCCTAGACATCATGAGGATGGATATGACTATGCCTATAACCGGTTAAACAATCATGACATCAAGCTAACACCTCCATGTTTTGCAGGAAAAGTAGATCTCGAGGTCTATCTAGATTGGGAAAGGACGATGGATCACATATTCGACCATTACAACCAACCAGGCCCTAGAAGAGTCTCCATGGCAGTAGCACAACTCACGGATAATGCCCTCATCTGGTGGGATCGTGAGGCTTCTGAGCGTAGGAGAAGGAGGTTGAGACTCGTAGACTCTTGGGTCGACATGAAGAACCTCATGAGACAAAGGTTTGTTCCACCTTATTTTCATAAGGATTTGCAACACCGTTTTCGTACTCTTAAACAGGGCACAAGATCAGTGAGGAGTATTATGAGGAGTTTGAGAGATTAAGGAATAGGCTGGAGCTCAATGATGATGAAGAAGCATTGATGGCTCAATTCTTGGCTGGATTGAAAGAATGAATCAACCGGAAAGTGGAGAGACAAATCTATAGTGATTTCAAGGACTTTTTCCACCTTTCTTTCCAGACTGAACAACACATCAAGCGTAAAAGCCAAGACATACGCAACAGACCTAAGATGCCTTGGGCACCAAGCAATGGCACCAAGCCCATAGACAAAGGTAAAAGCATAGAGATAGAGTCACTGTTCAAGAGCAAGCCTTCTGAACAAACCTGTGACCATAGAGAGCCTAGTAAGTCTTCTAACCCTCAAAGATCACGTGATATTACTTGTTTCAAATGTAGGGGCCATGGTCACATCTCAAGGGAGTGCCCAAAAAACCGGATCATGCTATTCACGGAGGCTGGAGAATACGAGTCTCAAGATGAAGAGGATTTTAAACCAGAAGCAGAATTTGGAGACATAGAGTACCTTGATGTGGGAGAGGTACTGCAAATAAGACGCATCCTCAGTGCAATGGTAGATCCCTCCGAGACCATTCAAAGAGAGAATATCTTCCACAGTCGGTACACCATCAAGGGCAAGGTATGTAACCTCATCATAGATGGTGGTTCTTGCACTAACATGGCTAGTGTATATATGGTTGATAAGTTAGGTATAGAAAAGACAAAGCACCCCCGCCCTTATCGACTAAGATGGCTAGATGACAAGGTAGAGCTCAAGATTCATGAGCAAGTAACCGTGCCATTCAGTGTGGGCAAATACCAAGACCAGGTAGTTTGTGATGTGGTACCCATGCAAGCTGGCCATCTTCTTTTAGGAAGACCATGGAAATTCGATAAGGAGACAAAGCATGATGGCCGGACCAATTTATACACTTTTGTGCATGACAAGAGAAAGGTCAGCCTAGCCCCTCTCACTCCTGCCCAGGTACACGAGTTACAAATGCAAATGAGTAAGGAAAAGAAGCTCATTAAATCTAATTTTCTTATTCAACCAAGTCATGTCCGGAGAGTTTTGGCATCTAAGGACTTAATATTACTAATGGTCTTTAAAGAAGCTTTAAGTGCAGAAAAAGAACAGGTCGAGCTACCCCCTGAAGTAACAGCCCCCCTCAATAAGTTCAAGGATGTATTTTCTGAGGAGATACCAGCAGGCTTGCCTCCTCTATGCGGCATTGAGCACCAGATCAACCTCGTGCCCGGAGCAGCCTTACCCAATCGACCAGCCTACCGGATGAGTCCAGAGGAGTCCAAAGAGCTTGAGAAGCAATTTAAGGAGCTCCTGGAGAAAGGCTATGTTCAAGAGAGTCTCAGTCCATGTACCGTGTCAGTGTTTCTAGTCCCAAAGACGGATGGGACTTGGCGAATGTGCATAGACTGCCGAGCCATCAACAACATCACAATCAAGTACCGGCACCCTATACCATGGCTGGATGACATGCTGGATGAGCTGAGTAGAGCCACGGTCTTCTCCAATATATACCTCAAGAGTGGATACCACCAAGTCGGAATGAAAGAAGGTGATGAGTGGAAAACTGCTTTCAAGACAATGCAAGGGCTCTACGAGTGGACAGTCATGCCATTTGGTTTGACTAATGCCCCAAGCTTCTTCATGCGCCTTATGAACCAAGTTCTTATGGTGTACATCAGTACGTTTTTTAGTAGTTTACTTTGATGATATACTTGTCTATAGTAAGTACCTTAGGGAACACATTACACATCTTGAGATGGTGCTTAAAATCTTTCGACAAGAAGAGCGTTATGCCAATCTCAAGAAGTGCACCTTTTGTACTGACAAGCTTGTTTTCTTAGGCTTTGTTGTGAGTTCACAGGGCTTGCAGGTTGATGAGGAGAAGATTCGAGCCATACAAGAGTGGCCAACACCGAGCAACATCACCCAAGTAAGGAGCTTTCACGGCCTGGCCAGCTTCTACCGGAGATTTCTGCCCAACTTTAGCAGCATTGCCTCACCATTGACGGCAGTTGTGAAGAAGAATGATGGGTTCAGCTGGGGAGAAGCTCAACAGAGGGCATTCCAGGCCATGAAGGACAGCCTCACTCACGCACTAGTGCTAGTCCTACCTGACTTCAACAAGACGTTTGAGGTGGAGTGTGATGCCTCTGGAATAGGCATAGGCGCGGTGCTAACCCAAGGAGGAAGACCAATGGCATACTTCAGTGAGAAGTTAGGTGGGGCCTCACTGAATTATCCCACCTATGACAAGGAGCTTTATGACCTAGTATGAGCCTTGGAGACTTGGTAACATTACTTGTTGTCCAAGGAGTTTGTGATACACACTGAACACGAGACTCTCAAACACCTTAGAGGGCAAACCAACCTCAAGAGAAGACATGCTAGGTGGATGGAGTTCATAGAAACCTTCCCCTACGTCATCAAATACAAGAAGGGCAAGGATAATGTGGTAGCCGATGCACTATCAATGAGGTTTGCCTTGATCTCAACAATGGAAGCAAAGGTCTTATGATTTGAGCACATCAAGGACATATATAAGGATGATCCTGACTTTGCTAAGAGCTACAAGGAGTGTGGCACAGGGAGTCATGGCAAGCTCTACATCTATGATGTGTTCTTGTTCCAGGAAAGAAGGCTGTGCATACCACAAGGATCCCTACGAAAGCTTATCACCCTAGAAGCTCATGGAGGAGGTCTTATGGGCCACTTTGGTGTTGACAAGACACTAGCCGTGGTCAAGGAGCACTTTTATTAGCCCCACATCATGAGCTCAGTAGAAGCCCATTGTGCAAGGTGCATCACTTGCAAGAAGGCAAAGTACCGAGTGCACCCTCATGGGTTGTATCCCCCTATACCCATACCTATACATCCATGGGTAGACATCTTCATGGACTTCGTTCTAGGTCTGCCCAAGATCAACCACAAAGATGCCATCTTTGTAGTGGTTGACCGATTCTCTAAAATGGCACACTTCATACCATGTACCAATGTTAATGATGCCACGCAAACGGCAAAACTGTTCTTCAGGGAGATAGTGCGTCTTCATGAAGTACCAAGGACAATCCTGTCAGACAGAGATACCAAATTCCTCAGCCACTTCTGGAGGACCCTCTGGAGAAAGCTAGGCACAAAGCTACTCTTCTCGACCACGTGCCGCCCTCAAACTGTTGGCCAAACTGAAGTGGTCAACCAGACATTGTCAACTCTTCTCAGTACCACACTTGGGAAGAACCTCAAGACATGGGTAGAGTGCTTGCCATTCATTGAGTTGGCGTACAACTGAGCAGTGCATTCAGCCACTAAGAAGACCCCCTTTGAAGTGGTCTACGGCTTCAACCATCAAACGCCTTTGGTGCAAATACCACTACCACCAGCAAAAATGACAAACCTCAACGGAGCATCTAAGGCAGAGTTTATCAAGAGATTGCACCAGAAGGTAGCAGAAAACCTGGAGAAGAGGACCGGGCAGTACGTGACTCATGCCAACAAGGGGAGAAGGGAAATGATCTTCCAACCAGGCGATTGGGTGTGGCTACTCCTACGGCAAGAAAGATTCCCCAACCAAAGGAGTTCCAAGCTGGCCCCCAAAGGAGATGGACCATTCAGAGTCCTTGAGAGGATCAACAACAACGCCTACCGACTTGAAATTCCAAGTGAGTTTAAAGTGTCTAACACATTCAATATGATTGATTTAGCTGCTTTCCTTGCAGACGAACCAGTTTTGAGGTCAAAACTTACTGAATGGGGGAGGGGATGATGAGGACACCACAGATTGTCTGGCCGGACAGAAAATCAAAATGGCCGACCAAAAGGCCTGCCCGAGACGCCGGGCCATTTGGCGCGTCTACCGGGCCAAGCGGTACCGCCGGCCTTACGATCAGCCGGGCTGGGCCAATCAACTTCGCCGACGGAAAGGCTCAAACCTCCTGCCCAACGGGAGGTGATGTGACTAACACCTCTGGCCCAGCTGGTGATGCTGCCGGCCCACCAATCGATCTGACCAGCTCTGAATTCAACTCGGCCAGCTCTACACACGGCCCAGTCGGCTCAAGTGATCACACAACCATTTCCACCTCTACACAAGGAGAATCGGATCAAATCAGCTACCAGCTTCAATGCATGAACCTAGATGAAGTCTCTACACCAGTGGTGCCATCAGGAGCCATGACAAGGACCAGAACAAGGGCATTCTTCCACAAGTTCAGCTTGTGGATAGACAAGCTCGTAGAAGACCAACGACAAGGAGCATTGGGCCAAAGAGTGCAAGGATGAATCCAAGGGCTTCTCAACATCTCAAAGGACTCCAGAGACTTGGGCTCTCGTGACAAAAGAGGTCAAGGCCCAACAGTTCATAACCCTACTTCAAATTGAAGAGTAAGCTCGTGTAACAAAGGTCGGCCACCTTTCATTTCTTGGCCGAATGGTAAGTAGGTAAGTTTTCAATTATATATTTGCCTTTTCTTTTTTGTAGGGTAGGAATTAGTAGTTTTCTATTTATTGAGTCAAGAATATTTAAGTAGATGTCTTTTTTCGGTTATTCCCTTTTGTAATCTTTCCTTTATGCACTTTTGTATTTTTTTTCTTTTCTTTTGGGTCGACCCTGGAAGGTCAAAGCTGCTAACCATATTAATAAGGCTCCTTTCATCATTGTAGTTTGACAAGTTTTTGATTATTAATAAAGAGAGCATTTTTCCTACGAGTTTTTCTCCTAAAAACTCTAATTGCTTAGAACCCTAGTTGAGACCAGCCCTCCTAGTTTCTAAGTTGTGATTTATCACGAGGCTTTCCATCCCTCGTGTTTTTCACTTCACCTCACCACCCAATACCCACCAGAAACCCCCCCCCCCTCAGAAGCCTAAGGCCGAGTTTCTCGCCTAATCTTTTCTAACCAGCCCGTGAGTGTTACGGCCTTGATTAAAGGCTTGTATGAATACCAAATGATGTAAGACTAAGTATCAATCTAACCAGCGGTACGGTCGTGACTCGCAAGACCGAGAATCTCTCTTGGCTTAAGCGGGCAATGGAACTAAAAGGAAGGGGATTTGATCGAATCACATGATCAAAGGGGAACCAAGAGAGTTTGAATCTCTCAAACTTACCTGTCCATGGCTTCAATATAAAGGAGAATCGCACACTTAGTTTCTAAAGAAAAAACAAGCTTCATAGACAAGGCTTTGAAGAAAATACTTTGTATTCAACTTTTTATTTCAATGGGGGTTTATGTTTACAATGAGGTTGTATTGAGCTTATATAATTCTCATTGCAATGGTCACTAGGTCTAAAAATAGAAAACAAAATCTTGCATTTAAAATATATGCTATTAATATCTAGTTTGGCCAACAAAGAAGGTGTAGATTCTTATATTTTGAAAGCTTAGGGGCGAATGTAAAGTATATAGGTACATTTTGGATGCTTTGGAAAGTCTTCAATACGTCCCCAAGTTGCAAGGAATAGAGATGTTGCAATCTGAACGCATTAAGTGCACTTCGGTCCATATATGGCAGGTGTTGGAGAAGAGGTATCTGCCTGATCCTATGGTGGCTGGTGCATGTTACGTTGATCTTGGGCTTCCTTAGGGTCTTAATAATCTCTCTTGGGCGGCATAATCGGCTCCAACCGGTTCATTTGAAGGCAAGGATGGATCCACCTAGTACAAGGAATGTTTGGGCTTTTAGAAGGTTTTACGAGAGCTCATACAAGTACCACAAAGTCTCCTGGTCTCCAAAGAAATGTTTGGAAACTTTCATATAAGGAAAGTTCCAAATATGGTAAGTTCTAGCAACAACAACTTGATAAATGGTGCATGACTTCATCTGGCCTGGTTTGGGATGAGCTCCTTGTTGCCGCGTGTCCTCTGTCACTCAGGATTATAGGCCAGGTTTGGTCTTGGCTGGCCGCTCCTTGTTTATGCTTGAGTTCAAGAAGATACACCCATATATCCTTTTACACGTATTTCGCCGCCTTTGTGTTCCTTGGACCAGTCGGGCCGGCGAGTTGGGCAGGGGCTGGGCCGATGACCACATCAGCTACACAGAATAATGCCCCCATCATAGCTTCTCAGCGAATCACTCCTCAGTACCCTATACAAAGGAGTGCTCCCTAGAATTTGTATGTTCCTAGACACGGCGAGCAATGGGAACTTCCTTGAAC
Organism: Pugionium cornutum; assembly: GCA_018901935.1. Classification (NCBI taxonomy): domain Eukaryota; kingdom Viridiplantae; phylum Streptophyta; class Magnoliopsida; order Brassicales; family Brassicaceae; genus Pugionium; species Pugionium cornutum. The sequence goes on from CM032160.1 coordinate 20,031,512, forward strand.
AAAAAGCGGAAAGTGAATGATCTTAGTGGAGAATCTTGCTCAAAGTACTGGGAACTATTGGGAGAACTATGATAGAGCCTCACATGGGAGTAGACTATGAGGATGAGCGTAGAAGAGAGATGAAGGCCTTGAATGAGAAGCTGGACATGGTGCTGCAAGTGTCTCAAGGAACAGTGGACTTTGTAGGAGAGTTTGATGGGTACCGAGGGTATCAAGCAGTAGGGAACGAAGTCAAGGAAGTTCATGAGGAGATGAACTAAATTTGGGGGGCTCAGGGTATTAGAATGGTTTTTGTGTGCGACAGCAACATAGACAATGCTTTTGGAGAGCTTAGCGCCAAGTATGAGCACCTTGTCTCTCATCTTAAGGCGCTGGAAAGCAAGGTTGCTTAGATGGCTTCACCTTCTTCTGCACCAAAAGGGAAATTCCCTGGTAAACCTGAAGGAAACTCACAAGAGTACTGCCAATCCATCATGGTAAGTAGTGAAGAGGCACCCACATCTAGGGGGGAGGTAGAGGAAACCGAGCCAAAAGGGAAAGAAGGTGACGATGAGATTTTGAATGAAGCGAATGGAATGACGGTTGACCCTACCCCAGAAGAAGCTGAAAAGGTTCCTCCAAAAGTTCAAGAAATGAAAGAGAAGGAGAGAGAGTCCAACGAACACGAAAGACTTTAGAAACTTCTTTTCCCCGAAAGGTTTAATGAGCAAATCTTCGAATTTCAGTACAAGAAGCTCAGGAAACAACTAAACTCAATCACAGGACCACTCCCAAGATGGCTAAAAGATCATTCAGGGATGAAAAAGCTCGAGCAATACGAGATAGAGAAAAGAAAGGGTGTTGAGGAAGGACCGGCAATGGACAATCATGAGTGTAGTGCAATACTCCAAGGCTCTACACATGAGAAGCTTCAAGATCCAGGTAGTTTCACTCTTCCCTACACCTTAGGACCTTTGTCCTTTGGTAAATGCCTGGATCTTAGAGCTAATGTGAGCCTCATACCTTTGACAGTTTCTCAAAGACTAAGTTTAACATACTTCAAGAAGACTCGCATCTCGTTGGTTTTGGCAGACAAGTTCTAAGAGGTCTCCTATTGGGGTCTTGGAAAACGTACCGGTGAAAGTTGGCGACTCAATAATCCCCATTGATTTTTTGTACTAGAGATGGATGAGCAGCCAGCCAATCCAATAATATTGGAGGGACCATTCCTAGCAACCGCAGGAGCATTAATCGACGTGCCGATCGAGAGGTATAATTGAACTCAACTTTAAAACATCTACTCTCAGGTTCAACATCAACAAGACATGCAAGGAACACACCATCGAGGGCAAGGGTTTCTCTATAGAAACCTTTGGAGGTTTAGAGGATATGAACGGGAAGGCATTAGCATCGACCAAATATGAAAGTTTCTTTGGGAAGGAAGACATTAGAAATGGTAAGTCTAGTGAGAAAGACAAGTTGTGTGAGCACAAGACAGAAAAGGCAAACCCAAGAATGAGACCAAGTGATCTACACTTCAAGCCCAAGTTGTAAAGATACAAACAGGAGAAGGAAAAAGGAGCTAAGACAAGTCGAACAACACTTCCCTGGCAACTCTACCTACATGACAACGCACCCAAGAATGAACACACCATCTCTCTCAACTCTTTCCCGCCAATAAAGAGGTACCAATCACTCAAACTTGCCTCTGCTTTCATTATTTTTGTTTCTTCTATTTTCATCTCTCTTTTGTATTTATTTTCTCACCAAGATGGTGAGAGATAAGTCCAAAGGAGAGGAAACTAACGGTCACATTTGCATTATTGTGCATTGTACATATATTTATGAATAAGAAAAACACAAAAATCAAAAAAAAATCAAAAAAACCAAAAAAACTTTTTTGTCATTTACATTTCACGTATTAGGACTGAATCTAGAACCATATGCAAATGGACCATAGTTAGACTGCCTTGACTAAGTTGCACTTATGACAAAGATTAGAACCCTTTCTAAGAGTATTATGATACTTGCACCATTTCAAAACTTAGGAATATTGTATTGTGCCACAACCTATTAGGTGTATTATTCTCTATAATTGAAATGTGTCTGATTTGATCCTTATTCCGTGAATTAGAAACCCTAACCGGATTTGAAATTATCTTACGTGTATCTTTCCTAAGACTTGTTCATGGATACTAATATACACATTCAAGTTTTCTTTCACCTTTATACCATCCCTACTAATCCGAACGGCCAAATTCCACTCTTTGGGACGGTTACACCACTCCCCAACCCAATCTTTTCCTTCAAGCCAACATTACTCTTGTGTGTGAACCTTGTGTAAGGCCTTATTAATAGAATGATTACTTTGAAAAACATGTTGAGTTTTGAGAACGACAAGACTAGGACTTTCATGTAGATTCTAGCTTCACACTATAAGCTCAACATAGGTTATGATTTGGGTAAGCTTGCTAGGATGTTCGAGAATGAAATGAAAAAAAAAATAAAGAAAAAAAGAAAATGAGAGAAACCCAAAAAGGGAGCGTGTGGGGGTTTTGCATAGAAAAAAGAGCATGATAGGATCAGTTAATAAGTGTAAAAGATAGGTCTAAGTTTCAAAGAGAAATTTTTTTAAAGAAAATATAGAAGGAAAATGCTTAGATCAATTGTCAAAAATGGAGGAGAAAAATTAAAAAAAAAAAGAGTTAGAACAGAAAAGTGATTTCAATGATGCGAATTAATCACTATCCCCTAGTGCCAAAAAGGGAATTTCAAAGTGAGAGAAGAAGATAGGGAAAGAAAGCCTCGGAAGGGTAAATCATTTAAGATGGGATGGGCTTGAGTTTGTGATAGAGAGGATTGTGCTAGAACATAGGTAGATGAAAGTTTTGCCTTGCATGCATCATTTTTTTTTGACTCTTAATGTTTTACAAAAGTTCCATTTCTTTTTGAGAGAACCCTTGTGATACAAGCCTTGATTCAAGGATGTATGCGTGTGGGCTGTTTGTAGAAGATTAGGTGAGAAACTCAACCTTAGGCTTCTGGATAGGGGTTTTCTGGTTGGTAAACGATGGAGGGGTGAAGTGAACCACACGAGGGGTGATGAACCTCGTGATAAATCACAAACTTAGAGCTAGGAGGGCTGGTCTCAACTAGGTTCTAAGCGCACAAGATTCTTAGAGAGAAAACTTGTAGGGAAAAAGTTCTACTTTATTAATAATCAAAAAGGTTGTCGAACTACATGCTGGAAGGAGCCTTATTAATATGCTCGACAGCTTGACCTTCTAGGGTCGACACAAATAAAGAAAAATGGAAAGTTTACAAAAGTGCACAAAAGGAAAAGATACAAAAGTGCATAATCGAAAAAAAGGACCTATTCCTAAAATGTCTTTGACTCAAAATGTAAACAACTAGATCCTACCCTGCAAAACAGAAAGAGGCAAATATATTCGAATGTAAACTTACCTTATCTTACCTCATGGCCAAGAAATGGAAAGTGGCCGTCCTTGTGGCATGCACGCGCCTTGCTCCTAGTCTTGGACTTGGAGTAGGGTTACAAGTCTCTGGGCCTTGACCTCTCTTGCCACTAAAGCCCAAGTCTCTGATGTCCCTTGTGTTGTTGAGAAGCTACTGGACTCTTCCTTGTATTTTAGGCCCATTGTCCTTAGTCGATCTTCTTCTAGAAGCTTGTTGACCCATAGGCTGAATTTGTGGAAGAGCACCCTTGATCTGCTTCTTGTTATTGCTCCTTGAGGTACTACTGGTGTTGAGACATCCTCTAAGTGCATGTGCTGGAGCTGGTAGCTCATTTGGTCCGAGTCCTCTTGTGTAGAAGTGGAAATGCGTGTGTACTCGGCTGGATGGCCTGTACCGGATGGGTTGTGTGCGGTACTGGCCGGAATGGCTTCAGGACCGGCCAAGTTGATCCCGGAGTCGGCGGTGTCATCAGAGGGACCGGCGGTGTCATTCACGTCCCCACCAAGTGTGCCCGGAGCTTGGGCCTCTCCGCCGGCGATGTTGACCGGTCTGGTCCTATAGGTCGAGGGTCCGGCGGTACTGTCTGGTCCGGCAGGCGCGCCAGCTGGTCCTGCTGTCTCGGGCAAGCTTCCTGGTCACCTGATGTCCTCATCATTCCCTCCCTCTTCAGTAGGTTTTGTCCTCAAAACTGGATCATCTGCATGGAAAGGGGCCAAGTCCGTAACATTGAACGTATTGGACACATTAAACTCACCTGGCAGCTCGATCCGGTAGGCGTTGTTGTTGATCCTCTCGAGCACTCTGAATGGTCCATCTCCTCTTGGTGCTAGCTTGGAACTCCTTGGGTTTGGGAACCTCTCCTGCCGTAGGTGTAGCCACACCCAATCGCCTGGTTGAAAGATCACCTCCTTTCTTCCTTTGTTGGCATGAGTCACGTACTGTCCGGTCCTCTTCTCCAAGTTTTCTGCTACCTTCTGGTGTAACCTCCTTATGAACTCTGCTTTGGATGCTCCGCTGAGGTTGGTCATCTCAGCTGGTGGCAGTGGTGTTTGCTCCAATGGGGTGAGAGGGTTGAAGCCGTATACCACTTCAAATGGTGTCTTCTTGGTTGCTGAGTGCACGGCCCGGTTGTAGGCGAACTCAATGAATGGCAGGCACTCCACCCAAGTCTTTAGGTTCTTCCCTAGTGTAGTTCTGAGAAGGGTTGATAGTGTTCTGTTGACAACTTCAGTTTGGCCATCGGTTTGAGGATGGCAAGTGGTTGAGAAGAGTAGCTTCGTGCCTAGCTTTCTCCAAAGGGTCCTTCAGAAATGGCTGAGGAATTTGGTGTCTCTGTCTGATACGATGGTCCTTGGCACTCCATGAAGCCGTACTATCTCCCTGAAGAACAGCTCAGCTGTTTGTGTGGCATAATTGACATTAGCACATGGGATGAAGTGTGCCATCTTGGAGAATCTGTCCACCACTACAAAGATTGTATCTTTGTGGTTGATCTTGGGCAGACCTATAACAAAGTCCATTGAGATGTCCACCCATGGATGTGTGGGTATGGACAGTGGGAGATACAACCCGTGAGGTTGCACTCGGGACTTTGCCTTCTTGCAAGTGATGCATCTTGCACAATGAGCTTCTACTGTCCTCTTGATGTGTGGCCAGTAGAAGTGGTCCTTGACCACTGCTAGAGTCTTGTCGACACCAAAGTGGCCCATGAGTCCACCTCCATGTAGTATTTGCCATGACTCCCTGTGCCACACTCCTTATAGCTCTCAGCAAAGTCAGGATCATCCTTGTATAGGTCCTTGATGTGCTCGAATCCTAGGACCTTTGCCTCCATGGT
>CM032160.1:20054616-20095126 GCA_018901935.1 Pugionium cornutum
TGTGGTATGCACAGCCTTCTTTCTCGAAACAAGAATCCCTCATGGATGTAGAATTTTCCATGACTCCCTGTGCTACACTCCTTGTAGCTCTCAGCAAGGTCAGGATCATCCTTGTATAGATCCTTGATGTGCTCGAATCCTAGGACGTTTGCCTCCATGGTTGATATCATGGCAAACCTCCTTGATAGTGCATCGGCTACCACATTGTCTTTGCCCTTCTTGTACTTGATGATGTACGGGAAAGTCTCTATGAACTCCATCCACCTGGCATGTCTCCTCTTGAGATTGGTTTGCCCTCTGAGGTGTTTGAGAGTCTCGTGATCAGTGTGGATCACAACTCCTTGGACAGCAAGTAATGCTGCCAAGTCTCCAATGCTCGGACAAGGGCATAGAGCTCCTTGTCATAAGTAGGGTAGTTCAGTGAGGCACCACCTAGCTTCTCACTGAAGTATGCCACTGGTCTCCCTCCTTGAGTTAGCACTGCTCCTATGCCTATTCCAGAGGCATCACACTCCACTTCAAACGTCTTGTTGAAGTCGGGAAGGACTAGCACTGGTGCGCGTGTAAGGCTGTCCTTCAAGGCCTTGGAATGCCTTCTCCTGAGCTTCTCCCCAGCTGAATCCCACGTTCTTCTTCACTACTGCCGTCAATGGTGAGGCAATACTGCTGAAGTTGGGCACGAATCTCCTATAGAAGCTGGCCAGTCCGTGGAAGCTCCTCACTTGGCTGATGTTTCCTGGTGTTGGCCATTCTTGTATGGCTCGAATCTTCTCTTCATCAACCTGTAGGCCCTGTGAACTACAACAAAACCTAAAAAGACAAGCTTATCAGTAAAAAGGTGCACTTCTTGAGATTGGCATAAAGCTCTTCTTGTCGAAGGGTGTTAAGGACCATCTCAAGATGTGTGAGGTGTTCCCGTAGGCACTTACTATAAACAAGTATGTCATCAAAATAAACTACTACGAACTTACTGATGTACGCCCTAAGAACTTGGTTCATAAGGCGCATGAAGGTGCTTGGGGCATTAGTCAAACCAAATGGCATGACTGTCCACTCGTAGAGTCCTTGCTTTGTTTTGAAAGCGGTTTTCCACTCATCACCTTCCTTCATTCTTACCTGGTGGTATCCACTTTTGAGGTCTATCTTGGAGAAGACCGTGGCTCCACTCAGCTCATCTAGCATGTCATCCAGTCGTGGTATTGGATGCCTATACTTGACAATGATGTTGTTGATTGCTCGGCAGTCCACGCACATGTGCCAAGTTCCATCCTTCTTGGGCACTAGTAGCACTGGTACAGCACATGGACTGAGGCTCTCTCGAACATATCCTTTCTCCAGGAGCTCCTTGACTTGCTTCTCAAGCTCCTTGGACTCCTCTAGACTCATCCGGTAGGCTGGCTGGTTGGGCAGGGCTGCTCCGGGCACTAGATCAATCTGGTGTTCTATGCCACGTAAAGGAGGCAAGCCTGCTGGTATCTCCTCTGGAAATACATCCTGGAATTTGTTGAGGAGTGTTGCTACTTCATGAGGTAACTCTACCTGTCCCTATTCTATACTCATCACTTCCTTGAAAACCATTAGTAACATTAAGTCCTTCGAGGCTAAAGCTCTCCGGACATGACTAGGTTGAATAAGAAAGTTAGACTTGACAAGTTTCTTTTCCTTACTCATTTGGAGTTGTAGCTCATGTACTTGGGCAGGTGTAAGAGAAGCTAGGCTGACCTTTCTCTTGTCATGCACGAAGGTGTATAGATTGGTTCGGCCATCATGCCTGGTCTCTTTGTCAAATTGCCATGGTCTTCCTAGTAGAAGATGGCCAGCTTGCATGGGCACCACGTCGCACACGACCTGGTCTTGGTATTTGCCCACACTGAATGGCACAGTGACTTGCTCATGAATCTTGAGCTCCACTTTGTCATCAAGCCATCTCAGTCTATATGGTCGAGGATGCCGTGTCCTCTCTAGACCTAGCTTATCAACCATATACGCACTAGCAACGTTAGTGCAAGAACCACCATCTATGATGAGGTTACATACCTTTCCTTTGATGGTGCAACGGCTGTGGAAGATGTTCTCCCTTTAGATGGTCTCTGAAGGATCCACCATTGCACTGAGGATACATCTAGTGACCAGCACTTCCCCCACATCAGGGTACTCAATGTCACCATATTCTCCTTCTGGCTCATAGTCCTCTTCATCTTGCGACTCATATTCTCCTGCCTCCGTAATCAGCATGACTCGGTTGTTTGGGCACTCCCTTGAGATGTGTCCACGTCCCCTGCACTTGAAACAAGTTATGTCACGTGATCTTTGAGGGTTAGAAGACTTACCAGGCTCTCTCTGGTCACGGGTGGGTTCAGGAGGCTTGCTCTTGAGCCTTGACTCGATCTCTACGCTTTTGCCTTTGTCTATGGTCTTAGGCATGTTGCTTGGTGCCCAAGGTGTCTTAGGCTTGCTGCGGATGTCTTGGCTCTTACGTTTGATGTGCTGTTCAGCTTGAACAGATAGGTGGAACAAGTCCTTGAAGTCGTTGTAGATTTGCCTTTCCACCTTGCAGCTGATCCTTTCTTGGAATCCATCCAAGAATTGTGCCATCAATGCTTCTTCATCATCATTGAGCTCCAATCTGTTCCTTAACCTCTCGAACTCTTCATAGTACTCCTCTACTGATCTGGTACCCTGCTTAAGAGTACGAAAACGTCGTTGCAAATCCCTATGAAAGTAAGGTGGAACAGACCTTTGTCGCATGAGGTCTTTCATGTCGACCCATGAGTCTACTGGTCTCATTCTCTTCCTCCTTCTGTCAGATACCTCACGATCCCACCAGATGAGGGCATTGTCCGTGAGTTGTGCTACTGCCATTGAGACTCTCCTAGGTCCTGGTTGGTTGTAGTGATCAAAGATAAGCCTCGGGGTCTACTTTTCCTGCAAAAGTTGGAGGAGTTAGTTTAACATCAGGATGAATTACCCGGTTATAGGTGTGTTCATCTCCATCCTCATGACGTCTAGGAGGCATTCTTGGTCTCTGGTGAAGACCATATGGCTCAAAGCCATCATCTTCTGCCTCTGGTTGCCATGGAGGTCCTCTCGGCCTATGGTGATAGTTATGAGGTTGCGTGTCCTCATCTCCATCTGGCTGGGGTTCCTCCTATTCGTGCCGTGTCCTAAGGTACTCAGGACCCTTAGGACGATCTGGCTAAGCTCTCACGTGCCTTATGGCCTGGAATCTTACTGGTCTCTCCACGCGCTCCAACCTCTCGCCTATGGATGCGAGTTGTGTTTGGAGTGTGGTGAACATGGCCATCATGGCTTCAGCAGCGTCTCTATTCTCTTCTCCCATGTGTGCTACAAAGAAAGAAGACAATTAGGGTGCTCCTAAATTATTAGGAGAGTTTTCTTTTTATATGTGGTTTGAAAAAATGCAAAAAGGAAAAATTCTAAAGAAAGGAAATTCGAAAAAAGGAAACTTCCTAGACAACTTGTGCTAGCTGTCCAATTCGAATTCTTTTAGTATCTTTTCTATTTTCTTTTTCTTTTCTTTTTAATTAAACTTAAAAATAAAGGAAATATGACTTAAATAAAAAGGAAAACGTGAATGATAATGTAAAAGTGAACCTAAACCCTAGTGATACACGTAGGAGGCTAGATGCACTCGGTTTGGAGTTTGATGTTGTTTTTTTGATTTTTCTTGAATACGACTTAAACTAATGCAAGAACTAGAAATAAGACAAGCAAAAGGATAGAAACAACCTGGTTTAGAAGCTTTAAGCTCTGATACCAAAATGATACAAGCCTTGATTCAAGGATGTATGTGCGTGGGCTGTTTGTAGAAGATTAGGTGAGAAACTCAACCTTAGGCTTCTGGATAGGGGTTTTCTGGTTGGTAAACGATGGAAGGGTGAAGTGAACCACACGAGGGGTGATGAACCTCGTGATAAATCACAAACTTAGAGCTAGGAGGGCTGGTCTCAACTAGGTTCTAAGCGCACAAGATTCTTAGAGAGAAAACTTGTAGGAAAAAGTTCTACTTTATTAATAATCAAAAGGTTGTCGAACTACAATGCTGGAAGGAGCCTTATTAATATGCTCGACAGCTTGACCTTCTAGGGTCGACTCAAACAAATAAAAGGAAAGTTTACAAAAGTGCACAAAAGGAAAAGATACAAAAGTGCATAACGAAAAAGGACCTATTCCTAAAATGTTCTTGACTCAAAAATGTAAAGCAACTAGATCCTACCCTGCAAAACAGAAAGAGGCATATATTCAAATGTAAACTTACCTTAACTCACCTCACGGCCAAGAAATGGAAGGTGGCCGTCCTTGTGGCATGCGCCTTGCTCCTAGTCTTCGACTTGGAGTAGGGTTAAATATCTTTGGGCCCTGACCTCTCTTGCCACTAAAGCCCAAGTCTCTGATGTTCCTTGTGTTGTTGAGAAGCCTTTGGACTCTAATTTGCTCTTCTGGCCCATTGTCCTTAGCTGCTCTTCCTCTAGGAGCTTGTCGACCCATAAGCTGAATTTGTGGAAGAGTGCTCTTGATCTGCTTCTTGTCATTGCTCCTGGAGGTACCACTGGTGTAGATACTTCCTCTAAGTGCATGTCCTGGAGCTGGTAGCTCATTTGGTCCGAGTACTCTTGTGTAGAAGTGGAAGTGTGCGTGTACTCGGCTGGATGGCCTGTACCGGCTGGATTGTGCGCTGTACTGGCCGGAATGACTTCAGGACCGGCCAAGTTGATCCCGGAGTCGGCGGTGTCATCAGGGGGACCGGCGGTGTCATTCACGTCCCCACCAAGTGTGCCGGAAGCTTGGGCCTCTCCGCCGGCAATGTTGACCGGTCTGGTCCTATAGGTCGAGGGTCCGGCGGTACTGTCTGGTCCGGCAGGCGCGCCGGATGGTCCTGCTGTCTCGGGCAAGCTTCCTGGTCGGCCAGTCTGGTCTCCTGGCTGGATGTACGACCTGATGTCCTCATCACCGCCCCATGGATGTATCTTGGGATCACTATCACACCACGTTCTACAATGCCAACTTCTCCCCATATCATATTTTTAGTACAGTAACCCCCACAAACTAAGGGCAAGTAAAGGAACGGTCTCCTATTTCTCTACCGGGGTTCCTTATCATATCTCTTTCATGGACCTCTGTGCACTATATTGGTTTGAAGCGAGTGACGAAGAATGCAACTTCCCTACATACTTTCCAATGGCAGGAAAATTGAGGAAAATTATCGGATCGAGGGTCTTCCTCTCCAGAGAAGCCAAGCAAACCTTCATCCAGAACCCAACATCCGAGTACTCGCCAAGATATTCTAGCAACATCCGCTTTGAAAAAGAGGAATCAACATCACTGTGCAGGCACTCGTCGTTTCTTTTCCATTACATGATTGGTGACGTCCTATTCGAAGATTATAGTGAGCCATTTCTCGTTGATCATGAAATGAATTTTGGGTAAGATTTGCTGAGATGCTTGTCTACAAGAAAAACAGGGGATTACCCGGCGAAGGCAAGGTGAAATCTTGTGGGAGTCTTCTCACTCCTAGATTCAAATACCATAGACTTGATCTTGACTCCACCACCTGCACTACACGCTTAGCATTCCTTGATACCAAGTATTTCGAGCATTGTCACATCCTCAAGCGCAACTACATCTATCAATTTCAGAATCTAGAAGGCATCTTTCAGTTCTGCCAACTGCCACAAAGGGATATCACTTCCATCAAATCTCAAAACAATATCGAGTTCCTACCACGTCCCCAATTTCTCTACCCCAATCCATCACTTGCAGCAAACAGACGTAGAGGATCCCCATCTCGCAATATCATACCTCACATGTAGCCCCATTTCACGCCCAACTTTAGAAAAGGTTATTCAAGTGCGAGAACCAGTAATGAACAACTATTACCACCATAGTCGGGAGAATACAACCTACCTTATATCTCACAACATCATTATGATACTGAGTTCTGCGGCTGGATGATCCATCAACCAGACAGAACAACGCCACAATGGCAAGGTTATTGACTGCCCTATCTAGAATTCAAGTATAGAGACCCATATCGCATGACGTATCACATTCAATGGAGCAATTACACAGGAGAAGGAGGATGAAAAAGCGAGAGTCCTACCTCCCAGTTCTGAGCTAACCATATTTCTTTTTTTTGTTACTATTTTCTTTGCTTTTCAGGTTTGTTTACACACCGGGACGGCGTGAAGTAAGTATGGGGGAGAATCGCCAAATAGTAGCATATTGGATTTGCTTTATCTTGTTCTTGTTGTTTCTTTCCTGTATAAACTCGAATATTATATGACCTGTTAAATTTGCCTTTGAAATTATGATCATGCTTTTCATGACTACCGTTTACGCTAATCTTATCATTTCCGAATGGAAATCCTGTGAGTTGAGCAAATTTCCAAACACCGTATCAGACGAGTAACCATTAGTCAACTAGCTTACCTAAAAAATGGGAGAAGACAAAGAACTCATCAGGGGCTTGGTATGCATTGGACCTGTATTACCTTTCAATACTCATAAGATGCTACGACTAGTAAATTAAGAATTTTCAACTATCCTCTCTTTGAGTTTTAATCCCAAATGTTGATTAGATGTTTTTTAATGGAAGTGAATATGGAGTAGGACGTAAACTCGCATCTTTTAAATCTCACAGAAATTGTTTAATAGGATGATCGATAAAAAATACAATGATATCCTAGAAAAGTAGGGAAAATCAATCATCAGGGATATGATTTGATAAAAGAATACAATGATACCCTAGAAAAGTTTTGAAAATCGATCATTAGGGATATGATTCAATAAAAAAATATAATGGTGCCCTAGAAAAGTAAGAAAAATCAATCCTAAGAAAGAAGAGATGATAATGAAAGTTGAAAAGTATGGATGGGTATCTTGTTAAGTTGTTTGAGGGTGATGAATTTTGGAAAACGTGTTTTGGATTAGATTGTAACGGATGGACATTTTTCAAATAATAGTTATACTTTGGATACATCATTGAAAATGGAGTTAGTTTAATTTTATGGTGAACAATATAACTCTCACATTTGAGATTGAAATTTCCGCTCGTTTGGGTGAAGGTTTATCAATGAAGCAAAATGCATGTCATTACACAGTTTGTGAAAGATATGATTATACGGAGACTGTTCCGTATCTATTTTAGTTTGAATGCTGGCGATAATATAGAAAATTAGGTTAGCTGAATGGGGGCGTTGAATTCATGTCATTCTGAGCTCTAAATCAAAAGTTATGGGCGATTTAGTGTGGACGTGTAAAGTTCACCAACTAGTTGAAATGATCATTGATAACCAATCACATTGATATCAGAAACGAAGTTTCTTGCCGCTCTTGTGATCAGTCAAAACGTGTTTTGGATTAGATTGTAACGGATGGACATTTTTCAAATAATAGTTATACTTTGGATACATCATTGAAAATGGAGTTAGTTTCATTTTATGGTGAACAATATAACTCTCACATTTGAGATTCAAATTTCCACTTGTTTGGGTGAAGGTTTATCAATGAAGCAAAATGCATGTCATTACACAGTTTGTGAAAGATATGATTATACGGAGACTGTTCTGTATCTATTTTAGTCTGAATGCTGACCATAATATAGAAAATTAGGTTAGCTGAATGGGGGTGTTGGATTCATGTCATTCTGAGCTCTAAATCAAAAGTTATGAGCGATTTAGTGTGGACGTGTAAAGTTCACCAACTAGTTGAAATGATCATTGATAACCAATCACATTGATATCAGAAACGAAGTTTCTTGCCGCTCTTGTGATCAGTCAAAAACGTTTTCTAATCCATCCGTTAACGGAAACCTAACCCCATTACGGCTCATGTATAAATTTGCACAATAGTAGTTTTTTGGGTATAAAATTTGAGTTTTACTTAATTTTAGCTATGAATTTGCACTGCTTCAACAATTGGGTATAAATCAAACATTCGAGTAAAGTTCGGATATGAAACTGCCAATAGTCCACTATTAGACATAGTAATGGTATTTTAAGATTTTTTCTTTAAATATTTTTAATCAATAAATTTTGTAGGCAAACAACTAAAATACAAATGGAAAAGCAATTATATCTTAAATCTGTAAAAAAAAGATACAAGAAAAAAAATATAAATATAAATGAAAGGGAATTTTAAAAGTATTATTATGTGATATTACTATTTTAACTTCACTGTTTGTTATCTATTTTCAAAAACACCATTTTTATATATAGTTATAAGCTCATTTATAGAAGGGTCAATGATCTATTTCCCACGAGAAGTATCATATACCACAATATATCTCTAAAACTAAGCTCTTGTTCTTTATATCCCAAATCTAAGATTCTAAATCTATTTTACTTCGAATCAAAAGTTCAGAACACATTTACCCCTCGATGTTGATTTCTACGATTTTATACAAAACCAAAACGAAACTTTACAGGACCAAAAGTAAATCAAACTAAAACCTTGACCAAATTTGATCAAACATCTAACCCTGCCTAAAAACATGATGCCCCAAAAAATTTCCAATATGATGAACAAAGAACCTTAAAATCACAAGTTGCAAAATTGGTGCTCGTAATCTCCTACATCCGAAATCAAGTGTAAGTGAGTTGTTAGCCTGTAAATTTTGGATGCGAATCTTCAACCAAGATGAAGAGATCATGTCGAAGAAGTCTTGCACTAATTTCTCGATCTCAAAAACATCTCAGTCGATTTCTTCATTGTTGCAATATGGTGTGCCAGACCCTTCACAAAGAATAAGATTCATGTCTAGGATTCCTCGTTATCACTTTTGATTTCACCTCTACCACCTTTGATTTCAAATGTGTGATTTATAGGGTTCTTGAAATTGGAGATTTTTGGGTTTGAAGAGTTTTTCGTTTTGGGGCATAGTTTAGTGTAATCAGGTCTCTAATTGCGTCTAAATCATGTTTTAATCCGGTTTACTTTTAATTTAAATGTTAAGCGATTGTTAACAAATTTTAAAACCGGTTAAAACCAAAAAATATGGATAATAAGGTTTTGAACTGTGCTTTCAAGGATAAATACGTTACGACTTGTGATTCTCGGGATGAAATAAGTTTAGAACTTTGGATTCAGAGATATATAAGACAAGTACTTAAATTGGGGAGACATATAGTGTTATATGATAATTTTTATAGGGAAATAGATCGTCGATCTTTTATAAAAATACAGAATTAATAAATTTTATATCAGTTTATAAAAATATTTAAATAGTTTTATAAGATTCAATACAGAACATGTCAAAACAAATTCTATAAAAGTTGATGAATTAATTATAAAAGTAGAGAAAATTGATAAACGTTTGTAAAATGAATTATATACAACCTTATAATGGAATTTTGAATTTTTTTGAGAAAGTTTATCCTATAAATGTTTGGTGAGAGGTAAGCAATTAATATTTACTATTTTCTAAATTTCACAGCATTTTTTTTTGTTTCATTTGAGTTTTTGTTAGTTTCAGGATGTTTTTCTATGAAAGACTTAAAATCGATCTGATGGGACCACGTTTCGTAGTTACAACCTATATAGCCAGAATTGAGTTTTTCTATGAAAAACCATAAAATCAATCTTATGGGATCTCGTTTCATACCGTAAATTATATTATGCCCACTTTTTATTAGATGTGTGTTGACACTGGATCCAGTTCCGAGATCCGAATCCGTTAAAGAAAGTTCGAAGAAGCTAAGTGGGCCAAAAGGAATCGGAAGTCCGAGAATCAAGCTTGGGTAGAAATCCGAAATCTGACCTAGACTAGAGAAATGCACGGTAGAAGACACGGAGTAACGTCAAAACAAATTAAATACGAATCGTATTATTATAGCGATTCGATAATCAATGTAAAGGGGTCAGTTACAACGTAGATAGTTCAAATAGGGCGAAGGAATTTCCGGAGAGAGGACCATCTTTTTGGAGAGAGAGAATTCTAAGAGAGACGAAGAAAAGATAAAGATTGTAATTTTTCACTGAGAACTTGATTTTTCAACTTTGGTTCTCACATTTTGGCGCCGTATATGGGGAGAAAACACGACAAAGAAGAAACATGTCGGCATCTGATGACGGCCGCTCAGACCCCCTCTTAAAGATCAAGCCTTTTCTCACGAACTCAAATCCACTTCTGATAAACAGAAAGAATCGGACGAGGCTCTTGTCGCTTGATTCAACGTTCATGAAGATCAAGTCCTATCCTGATGTAAAATTGGGTATCAATCTCACAAGTGGTACGGCAGTGACTCGCAAGGTCGAGAATATCTCTTGACTTAAGCAGGCAAGGGAAATGAAAGGAGAAAGTTTTGATCGAATCAAAGGTGAACCAAGGAAGTTTGAATCTTTCAAACTAATCTGGTCGTGGCTTTAATAGAAAAAAAATGAATGACACACTTAGTTTCTAAAGAACAAAATCAAGATTCAAACACAAGGCTTTGAAGAAAATAATTTGTATTCAACTTTTTATTTCAATGGTGGTCTATCTTTACAATCAAGTCGTGCTAAGCATATATAGTGCTCATAGCAACAGTCCTAAAACCTAAAAAGGAGAAAAGGAAATCGTACATTTAAAGTATATGGTCTTTGGCCACTAATGTTTTGTTTTGGCAAATATGAAAAGTGTATTTGCTTGTATCTTGGAAGCTTAGGGGTGAATGTAAGGTATCTAGGTACATCCTGGATACTTTGGAAGGTCTTTAACACGTGCCCAAATTGCAAGAAATAGTGATGTTGCAATCTGAACACATTAAGTGCACTTCGTTCCATATATGATAAGTCTTGGAGAAGAGGGATCCGCCTGATCCTATGGTGGCTGGTGCATGATAGAGGTGTGTTTGAGTTTCTAGAAGTGCTTAAAGGAGCTCCTAAAAGTAGCAAAAAGTCTTCTGGTCACCAAAAATGTTTGGACACTTTCATATAAGTAAAGTTCCAAATATGGTAAGTTTTGGCAACTCAAACTTGATGAATGGTGCATGACTTAATATGGCCTGGTTTGGGGTGAGTTACATGTCACCGTGTGTCCTCTATGAGTGAGGATCATATGCCAGATTTTTTCTTGGCAAGCCATTTCTTGGTTAGGATTAAATTCATGAAGATACACTCATGTATTCTTTTGCACATACGTATTTGGCCGCCTTTGTGTTACTTGGACCGGCTGGGCCGGCAAGTTGGCCAGGGGTTGGGCTGATGACCATATCATATCCCAATTGACTAACCTCGCCACTGCACAGGCAAAACTCGAAGCAAGGATGGTGGCAATAAGTGAATTAGAGCCGATTAATCCTCTGTCGATTACTAACCTCAGGACAACATGCCGAATCCAACCCGACACAATCCCACAAACCTTAGAGTTTGCTTCGGGATCAACGTCCGGTGTCACGACAGCTCCCCAACCTTTGTTCAACCTTGAACCCAGAAGAGTGGATTTGAGCCAGGATGAAAGGCTGGGCCAAATTGGAAGCGAGAACGACTATTAGGTCGGCAGTCAAGACATCCCAAGCGCAAGCAGATACAAAAATATGAAGCAATAGATAAAGAATACCAACACCAAACTGATACTCATGACGTCAAAAGTCCACAATGCGTCTAGCACAGCTCTTGAGATTGATCACGTAATGGAAGAAACCGAAAAATCCCATTATTAGCCCAGATAATTAACACTCAGATTGAAGACATCGGCAAGCTACGCCTTCCATCTTTTGAAGGCGATTCGGATCCAAAGGCTTATATAACTACTTTTTGGATCGCTGCCAATCGACCTCATCCAGATCGAGGCGGAGAGAGATGTGGGATATTGTAGACTCTTCGCGGAGAGTCTAATGGATCCAGCCATTGAGTGGTTTTCACACTTAGAAGGAAATTCCATTAAAAATTTCACACAACTTTCGACAGTGTTTATTAAAAATTACTCAATTTTTATGGTGAAGGGCACAACTGATGCCGACCTTTAGAATGTAACTCAAGCGGAGACGGAACCCTTGTGAAGTTATATAGATCATTTCAAAGGAGTTAAGGTAAAATTATCGGGAGTCAGCGACTCGACAACACTCGCCGCACTAAAACATGGGCTCTGGCATGAGTCACTATTTCAGTTCGACCTCACAATGCACAAACCCGTGATGATAGACGATGCATTACACCGTTCGACGAATTGGATCATCGTAGAAGAAGAGAATTTGGCTCTCGCAAAGAAATTCAAGCCGGAAAAAATCATACCAGAATCCCCTCCTAACTAAAGGGAATTGAAAAAGAGGGAGGGGAGGGATCAAAGAGGTTACGGATCGAGGATGCAAGCCTATAAGGTCGAACGGAGTTCCAAAAAGAAATACAAAGTCCCTTCAATGCGAAAAATGGAGCGCCTTGAAAACACCTATTGCGATATTCACAAATACAATGGGAACACGATGAAAGAGTACTTCAAGTAAGGGATATGCTGGCAGCAAAGTACCTAGATGGTGACCTGCACAGGTTCGAGTAGGAACTTGAATCCTGTTGAAGTATAATCAAATCTCGTATAATATAAAGTCACATTCGTATAAACTAGTTAATAATTAAGAATCACGAATTATCAATTTGTTAAGTTGTGTCTTTTCACTTATATAGTCGTGTTGGGTCAACACAAAGAGTTGTGATCTTTTAAGTAAAGAGTCATGTCCTTTCAAGGAAAGAGTCGCATTATTTCAAATTGTGTCTTTTCGCTATGTATAAATATAGATCGAATCTTATCTTCATAACATCAAGTTTTTGAGTATAATACAATAAAGTTAATAAAAGGTTGATTACTTTCAATCTATATTTTCTCTCTTTTTCATAACCATAAAAACCTTCAAACACCAACATGGTATCAGAGCTTTACGATTGAAGAGGACAAAAGAGAAAGCACTAGTTTACAACTCAATTGCAAGAACAAAAGCAACAAGAAGATATCGCATAAGTTAATTGCAAAATAAGCCGAGACTATGAAAGGCTCTTCACATGAAGTGATCCTTATATTCGATGGGGAGAAGTATGACTTATGGAGCATTAAGATGGCAACCATTCTAAGGACTAGAAAATTATGGTCCGTGGTTGAAGAAGGCGTGCCGGTTGAACCGGTACAAGAACAAGAAACCCCTGAAACATCAAGAGAAAAATCGCTTAGAGAAGAAGCGATGTCAAATGATACGATGGCATTGCAAATTTTGCAAACGGCCGTGACTGATCAAATATTCTCATGCATTGCGGCATCATCAACATTAAAAGAGGCATGGGACGTATTAAAGGTTGAGTATCAAGGTTCTCCTCAAGTCCGATTGGTTAAACTTCAATCATTGCGTAGAGAGTACGAAAATCTGAAGATGTATTATAACGAAGATATTAAGACATTCACCGATAAGTTAATTGTTTTGGCGAATCAATTAACTTATTATGGCGAGAAGAAAACCAACTATCAACTCATATAGAAGATACTCATCTCTCTCCCAGCCAAGTTCGATAGCAAGAGTGGTTTTTTTTATAGCATTTTGGAGCAAACTCGCGATTTTACTTCACTAACAATGACAGAAGCTAATCAGTATTTTGAAAGCACATGAAGCAAGAGTGCCTGAAATAGAAGAAAACACTAATGAAGGATCATTTAATGCTCGCTCAAAAGGAACCAAATACGGTTTCAAACGAGACAACACCAAGAGACGTGTCAATCAATGCAAGAAGTGGTGTGAGTTTTTCCAGAAAAGCAATCACACAGAAAACGAGTGTTGGAAGAAACCGAAAGAAAACAATCATGAAAAGAACAAAAGAAGTAACAAGGAGTGTTACAATTGTGGTATGATTGGCCACTACTCAAATGTGTGTCGCTCAAAGAAAAAAGAAAGAGCGCTAATCATATGACGAAAGACTTGGGTGAAGACCACATGTTGTTTAATGCAAGTGAAAAAGCAATAACAACATTAAGATAAGACATTTGGTTAGTATACAGTGGGTGCACTAATCATATGACGAAAGAAAAGAGATACTTTTTTAAAATTGATAGAAGTATCAAGGTTCCGATCAAAGTCGGAAACGGAGAAATAGTAATGACAGCCGGTAAAGGATATATTACCGTCATGACAAGTTATGGCAAGAAAGTCATCAAAAATGTTTTCTTGGTGCCTGGTTTGGAGAAAAATTTGTTGAGCGTTCCTCAAATTATTTCAAACGGCTATCGAGTATGTTTTAAAGACAAGAGATGCATCATTCTAGATGCAAATGGCAAGAAGATTATGGATATTCCAATGACTCACAAGAGCTTCAGAATCAATTTAAGTTTAGTACAAGAAAAAGCCATGAATACAAGTGAACAAGAGGAAATGGAAACATGGCACAAGAGACTTGGTCATGTAGGTAACACACGGTTGCAACAAATGCAAAACAAAGATTAGGTAAATGGGTTATCAAAGTTTAAAGTCAACAAAGAAGTATGTGAGGCTTGTAATCTTGGAAAGCAATCACGCAAAAGTTTTCCAAAAGAATCTCAAACTAAGACAAAAGAAAAGCTTGAGATTGTGCATACGGATGTATGTGGATCGATGCAACACAAATCGCTTGATGGAAGCCGTTACTTTCTGTTTTTTTTGGATGACTATACTCACATGTGTTCGGTATACTTCTAAAAAAAAATCTGAGACCTTCTTAATGTTCAAGAAGTTCAAAGCGATGATCGAAAAATAATCAGATTGTACCATCAAGACGTTAAGATCTGATGGAGGTGGTGAGTTCGCTTCACAAGAATTCAACCATTTTTGTGAAGAAGAAGGAATTAATAGGCAAGTTACATTGCCTTATTCACCACAACAAAATGGTGCAGCAGAACGCAATAATAGATACTTGGTGGAGATGGCGAGAACAATGCTTGTTGAGCAAGGCTTACAGCTCAAGTTATGGGCAGAAGCGGTATACACCGTGACTTACTTACAAAACCGTCTACCATCAAAGGCAATTGAAGATGATGTGACGCCTCTAGAGAAGTGGGGTGGACACAAGCCAAACGTATATCACTTGAAAATATGGGAGCATATGCTACATGCATATTGCCGATCAAAAAACGAAAAAATTAGACTCTAAGTCAAAGCGTGGAATCCTTATCGGTTATAGCAATCAATCCAAAATCTATAGAGTTCTCATCCTGGAGAATGAGAATATTGAAGTATCAAGAGATGTTGAGTTTGAAGAAAATAAGAAGTGGGATTGAGATAGAAAAGAAGAAATGAAGAAGACTATTGTTTTATCTATGAATGACCTACAAAAAACAAGAGATTAGACCGAAAAAATCTCCAGCCCTGTTTCTTTTCAAGATGGTGACCATGATAACAATGAAAAAGGAGAAACTTCTGAACCACCAAAGAAATACAAGTCAATGAGTGAAATCATGCTAATAGCATCAAGAGTGGAGGTTGAAGAAGTGGCTCAAATAATAGAAGCTTGTCTTCTCGCACATGAAGAACCACAAACTTACAATGAAGCTTGTGGTAGTAAAGAGTGGAGAAAAGCCATGAATGAAGAAATAGAAATGATTGAGAAGAGAAAAACATGGAAACTAGTAGACACGCCGGAAAAGAAAAATATAATAAGCGTGAAGTGGATTTGTAAAATCAAAATGGATGCGAGCGGCAATCCTATTAAACACAAGGCGATGCTAGTTGCAAGAGGTTTTTTTCAAGAATATGGAGTTGACTATCTTGAGACATTTGCCCCAGTATCAAGACATGATACAATACGATCTATACTTGCATATGCGGCTCAAATGAAGTGAAGATTGTATCAAATGGAAGTCAAATCAGCCTTTCTAAAGGGAGAATTAAAAGAAGAGGTTTATGTCACACAGCCACCTGGTTTTGTGATTGAAGGAAAGGAAGAAAAGGTGTTATGGCTATACAAAACCTTATATGGTTTGAAGCAAGCCCCGTGTGCATGGTATGAAAGAATAGACTCACACTTCATTCAAAACGGTTTTGAAAGAAGTACGAATGATGCGGCTTTGTATATTATGAAGCAAGGAAAAAATGTGTTGATCGTTAGCTTATACGTTGATGATATCATCATCACAGGGAGCAATGTTCATCTCATCAACATATTCAAAGAAAATATGAAGAATGAATTTGAGATGATGGATCTTGGATTGTTGAATTATTTTCTTGGGATGGAAATAATTCAAGATGATCATAGGCATTTTTCTTTCACAAGAAAAATATGCAAACAAACTTATTAATAAGTTTGGAATGAAAGAAAGCAAGAATGTAAGCACTCCACTTACACAACAAGGAAAAGGAGTAGAAGATGACAAGGAATATGGAGATCCGACTAAGTATAAGAGCATTGTTGGAGGCCTTCTATATTTATGTGCATCAAGACCTGATGTAATGTACGCAAGCTCCTATCTCTCAAGATATATGTCATCACCCTGTGTGAAGCACTATCAAGAAGCCAAAAGGGTGTTAAGATACGTCAAAGGAACGTCAAGTTTTGGAGTATTTTTTTACAAGCGTGGAGACACCAAGATTAATAGGCTACTCGATCAGCGATTGGGGTGGTTCTACTGAAGACAAGAAAAGCACATCAGGTTATGCGTTTGGATAGGCTATGTTTTTGTTGGCAGTCAAGTAAGCAGCAAACAATGGCTCAATCAACGGCAAACAATGTGCGGCGACAAACCAAGCCATATGGTTACAAAGACTTTTGGAGGATTTTGGACTAAAATTTTAAGAAGGCATCCCCATCTTATGTGACAACAAGTCGACAATAGCAATTGGAAGGAATCTGGTACAACATAGAAGAACAAAACACATAGAGATCAAGTATCATTTTGTACATGAAGCCGAGCACAAAGGACTCATTCAACTAGAGTATTGCAAAGGCGAAGATCAACTCGCAAATATCTTCACAAAGGCATTAAACGTTTCAAGATTTGAAGATCTTAGAAGAAAGCTTGGAGTGAAGCCGAGATATGATTAAGGGGGAGTGTTGAAGTATAATCAAATCTCGTATAATATAAAGTCACATTCGTATAAATTAGTTAATAATTAAGAGTCATGAATTGTCAATTCGTATAGTTGTGATTTTCACTTATACAGTCGTGTTGGTTCAACACAAAGAGTTGTGACCTTTCAAGTAAAGAGTCGTGTCCTTTCAAGTAAAGAGTCGCGTTGTTTCAAATTGTGTCTTTTCGCTATGAATAAATATAGATCGAGTCTTATCTTTATAACATCAAGCTTTTGAGTGTAGTACAATATAGTTAATAAAAGGTTGATTACTTTCAATCTATATTTTCTCTCTTTTTCATAACCGTAAAAACCTTCCAAACACCAACAAATCCGAGGTCACGAAATCTAGCAAAGAAGATCAGAAGAATATAAAAAAGAAACCGATTACCAGAAGCTCTTGAAGTCTCTAACCAATGAAGAAACG
Source organism: Pugionium cornutum (assembly GCA_018901935.1). NCBI lineage: Eukaryota > Viridiplantae > Streptophyta > Magnoliopsida > Brassicales > Brassicaceae > Pugionium > Pugionium cornutum. Next base: position 20,072,053 of record CM032160.1, read on the forward strand.
GATTGACTTCATTATGGGTGAGTCAAAATTTTGTCACGAATCCATAAGCTTGATAATGTCAAGATAACAAAAGGCTGAGTTTGGGCAAGCTCGGTTTACAGCGGAGTCCGGCATAACTTTATCATTTTTTGAGGAAGATGCCAGTCACCTGGATGCCCCGCACGATGATCTCCTAGTGATCTTACTAGACATCAGATTCAATTGTGAGGTGTCACAGATTTTGGTAGACACAGGGAGTTCTGTTGACGTAATGTTCTTTTGGTAGATACAATGACCTCCGCTTCCATTCACCAAATTTATTGGAGAAACCAAAATATTAGTAGGGATAATCAAGTTACTGGTACACATAGCTAGACTCACCAAAATGGTGGAATTCATAGTGGTCGACCAGCCAGCGACGTACAACGTCATTCTCTTTACCCCCTCGATATACGAAATGAAAGCATAAGAGGAGGAAGATCGGTCCAGAAAACGTCTCATACACCACTGGGTGTTTGAAATCGAGGATCCAGTTATGAAAGGAAAGAACATTGTCAACAAAAACACACCAGGTTATTGGGCAAAGCTTTCATATAGCAAAGATGAAAACAACCTAGACGGAGTCAATGTCGAGCATAGGGATGAGAGAGAAGAGTATCATGGAGATTGGATAGTTGCGATTATAGAATACATAACCAGAGGGGACGTCCCGGCCGATAAGTGAAAAGCTAGGAAAATCAAAGTAGTAAGCGCTCAGTTTTGCGTGATAGATGATAATGTGTATTAGAGGAGTTTGAAAGGTAAGCTTAATCACCACCCGACCGAGCAACTGAGCTCAGTTTCGGCCCCGTATCCATTCATGAGATGGTCTATGGATATCATTGGCCCGCTGCACCATTAGAGCGAAAATGTGAAGTATTTATTAGTTCTAACAGATTACTTCTCGAAGTCGATAGAAGCTGAGGCATAAAAGTCTATTTTGGACTCAAAAGTTCAAAGTTTCGTATGGAAAAACATAATATGCTAACACGGACTACCATACAAAATAGTAACACACAATAGGTCACAATTTATATGTAGAAAATTTGAAAAGTTTTGTGCGATTTGGAAAATTCGTCTGAGTAAATCAACTTCACACTACATCCATGGAAATGTGCAGGCATAAGCAGTGAACAAATCCATTTGAACAACTTAAAAAGAGACTAGGAGTGCACAAAGGAAAATGGGCGGATGAGTTATGAGGATTATTGTGGGCGAGTCCAACAACCCCAAGAAAGGCGACCAATGAAACCCCTTTTTCACTGTTTTATGGGGTGGAACCAGTTTTTCCTGCCAAAGCAGCTATACATGTTTAAGGAACAAGTTGCACAGCGAAAAAAAGGCTGTTGGATAACCTTGATTTGATAAACGAGCAGAAAGATCAAGTTTAGAATAGAATACAAAATTACCAAAATGCCAATGCGCGACATTAAAACGCCAAGGTAAAACCTCGCAGGTTTAGGATAGGAGAACTGATATTGCGAACAGTATTCAAGAACACGGCGGAGCCCACAACTAAAAAGTTAGGCGTGACCGGGAAGGGTCTGTATAAGATCGTGACCGGGAAGGGTCTGTACAATTGAAATTGTCCAATTGTTGAAATTGTAGTTGAACTCCAAGTAGTGCTTCAGCTTCTTGATACCCTTCTTTGCATGTTGGACGTCAGACGCCTTCTGTTTTTATGTCCTGGAATCCTTTGACATCTTTTGTCATCTTTTGTCAACTCGACAGCGCGAGGTGACTCACCGCCGACCAATGCAGCTGAGTAGAACCAGGAGGAAGACACACACTGGCCCGTTTCTCCTGAACAGATGATTGGCGACTCGGAGGGTCTTCAGCAGCTACGACCTCACAAGAGGAGTCATCTCGTATGGCAGGGAGAGCGGACACGATTGGATGCCCGGACAGAGAAGCGGCTGAATGGCAAAGGTTGGGAACATTCGCCTGTTTCTTTAGCGGTAGCCTCTGCGGCCCGTTGAGCATTACGTTGAGCATGATAGCCGGATATTTCAGAAGGCGAAGAAACAAGAAGTATATGTGTAGAGAAATAATATTAATAATCGATAATGAAATAATTATTAATGGATCATAACGTGAACTAACCTGAGTTCAAATGATGCTGGGAAGCAGACTCGCGGGTTGCACTAAAATCTCTAGTACATACCTTATGTGAAGAGTCAAAAATCCGCCTCTGAGAAAAACAACTCCAATGAGTATTACCCAGCCTAAGGATAATCACAAGTGTCTCAATATTGTCAGTCGCTGGAGCCTTTTTCAATGGAGATGTAAGAACAAAATAGACAGTATTAGATAGGCCCAAAAATATGTAACGTGAATGGTGGAGAGTATCTAATTTTACCAAGTACCGCGACCATCCTTTTATGGCTAATGGCGAAAGGTCGCCATAGGTAATTTTGTTGATCAGGAAAAAGAAAAAAGAATTCTTCCATTCTCGTCTTTCTCGGGAAGCCTCGAGAGCACTCCACGAAGACCGTTTAGAGCCAAATAAAAAGTACTCTTCAACTGGGGTTAGCTTTCACAGTGCAGAGTCAAGAAATTATGGGTACATCTAAAGAAAACCCTTGTTCTACAGCGAGCGTTTGAAGCCCAATCACAGTCCAGATGAAGTTCAACTAGAGTTCTAAGCGATAGAGTTTTAGGAGAAAAACTCTTAGAAAAAGTGCTCTTTTTATTAATAATCAAAAAGTTGTAGAACTACAATGCTGAAAGGAGCCTTATTAATATACTCAGAAGTTTTGACCTTCTAGGATCGATCCAAAAAGAAAAAGGAAAAGATACAAAAGTGCATCAAAGAAAAATTACAAAAAGGAATAACCGAAAAAGGACGTCTACTTAAATGTTCTTGAATCAATAAAATGGAAAACTACTAATTCCTATCCTGCAAAACAGAAAAGACAATCGTATAATTGAAAACTTACCTACTTATCATTCGGCCAAGAAATGGAAGGTTGTCGACCTTGTTACACGCGCTTAGTATTCGATTTGAAATAGGTTTATGAAATGATAGGCATTGACTTCCTTTGCCACGAGAGCTTAAGTCTCTGGATCACTTTGAGATGTTCAGAAGCCCTGGGCTTGATCCTTGCACTCTTTGCCCAATGCTCTTTGTCGTTGGTCTTCTAGGAGCTTGCCTACCCGCAAGCTGAACTTGTGGAAGAGTGCCCTTGTTCTACTTTTTGTCATGGCTCCTAGTGGTACCATTGGTGCAAAAACTTCCCTTAGGTTCATGCCTTGAAGCTGGTAGTTGATCTGGTCCGAGTCTTTTTGTGTAGAGGTTGAACTGGCCGTGTGATCGTTTGAGCCGACTGGGCCGTGTGTTGAGCTGGCCGAGTTGTAATCGGAGCTGGCCAGAATGATTGGTGGGCCAGCGGTGTCACCAGATGTGCCAGTAGTGTTAGTCACGTCGCCGCCAGTTGGGCCAGAAGTTTGGGCCTCTTCGCCAGCGAAGTTGGTCGGCCCGGCCCGGCTGATCATCGGGCCGGCGATACCGCTTGGCCCGGTAGACTCGCCAAATGGCCCGACTATCTCGGGCAGGCATTCTAGTCGGCCATTTTGATCATCTGGCCGGCCAAACGATCTGGTGTCCTCATCAATTGGTCAAGCCAAATGGCATGATTGTCCACTCGTGCAACCCTTTCTTTGTCTTGAATGTAGTTTTCCATTCGTCGCTTTCGTTCATTCTCACCTGGTGGTATCCACTCTTGAGGTCTATCTTGGAGAAGACCATGACTCCACTCAACTCATCCAGCATATCATCCAGCCGTGGTATGGGGGGCCAGTACTTCACTGTGATGTTGTTGATGGCCCCACAATCTATGCACATGTGCCAAGTCCCATCCTTCTTGGGGACTAATAACATTGGCACGGCACATGGGTTGAGGCTCTCTCGTACATAGCCTTTCTCCAGAAGCTCCTTTACTTGCCGCTCAAGTTTTTTTGACTCATCTGGACTTATCCAGTATGCTGGCTGGTTGGTCAAGGCTGCTTTGGGCACGAGGTCAATCTAGTGCTCTATGCCATGTAGGGGAGGCAGGCCTACTGGTATCTCTTCAAAAAATACATCTTGGAATCTCTTGAGTAGGACTGCTACTTCAGGAGATAGCTCTATCTCTTCTTTTTCTACACTCAAAACATCCTTAAGGACAATTAGAAACATCAAGTCCTTAGAGGCCAAAGCTCTTCGGACATGACTTGGTTGAATGAGACTTAACTAAATTTTTCTCCTTAGTCATTTTCAGCTGTAACTCATGTACCTGGGCAGGAGCGAGAGGGGTTAGGCTGACTTTTCTTTTGTCGTGTACAAAGGTGTACAAAGTGGTCCGGCCATCATGCCTTGTCTCTTTGTCGAATTGCCATGGCCTCCCTAGAAGAAGGTGGCCAGCTTGCACTGGTACCACGTCACAAATGACCTGGGCTTGGTATCTGCCCACACTAAATGGACCAGTTACTTGCTCATGAATCTTGAGCTCCACCTTGTCATATACCCATCTTAGCCGGTATGGCCGGGGGTGCTTAGTCTTCTGGAGGCCTAGCTTATCAACCATATACGCACTAGCCACGTTAGTGAAAGCACCACCATCTATGATGAGGTTACATACCTTTCCCTTGATGGTGCACCGGCTGTGGAAGATGTTCTCCCTTTGAATGGTCTCAGAGGGGTCGATCATTGCACTTAGGATACACCATGTCACCAATATCTCTCCCACATCAGGGTACTCTATGTCTCCATAATCTCCTTCTGGTTCTAGCTCTTCTTCATCTTGAAACTCATACTCTCCAGCTTCCGTGATCAGCATGACCCAGTTTTTTGGGCACTCTCTTGAGATGTGGCCGTGACTCCTACACTTGAAACAAATGATGTCACGTGATCTTCGAGGGTTTGAAGACTTACTTGGCTCTCTCTGGTCACGGGTTTGTTCAGGAGCCTTGCTGTTGAGCTGTGACTCGATCTCAATGCTCTTGCCTTTGTCTACGGGCTTGATGCCATTGCTTGGTGTCCAAGGTGTCTTAGGCCCCAAGGTGTCTTAGGCCTGTTGCGTATGTCTTGACTCTTGCATTTGATATCTTGTTGAGCATGGATAGCAAGGTGGAATAGATCCTTGAAGTCACTGTATATTTGCCTCTTTACTTTACGGCTGATCTTCTCCTGCAAGCCATGCAAGAATTGAGTCATCAATGCTTCTTCATCATCATTGAGCTCCAGCCTATTTCTAAGTCTCTCGAACTCCTCAAAGTACTCCTCCACTGAGCTTGTGCCCTGTTTAATAGTACAAAAACGGCATTTCAAATCTCTATGGAAATAGGAAGGAACAAACCTTTGCCTCATGAGGTCCTTCATGTTGACCCATGAGTCTACGGGTCTTAAGCTCCTTTTTCTACGGTTAGAAGCCTCATGATCCCACCAGATGAGGATATTATTTGTGTGTTGTGCTACTGCCATGGAGACTCTCCTAGGGCCTGGTTGGTTGTAAAGGTCAAGGATGTGATCCATTCTTTGTTCCCAATCTAGATAGGTCTCAGGGTTTACTTTTCCTGCAAAACTCGGAGGGGTTAGTTTGACATCATGGTGATTTACCCAGTTATAGGCATAGTAATCTCTATCTTCTTGATGACTAGGAGTAATTCTTGGTCTCTGGTGATGCCCATATGGTTGGTAGCTATCTCCTTCTTCTTCTAGTTGTCGTGGGGGTCCTCTCGGTATAGGGTGATAGCCGTGAGGCTGGTGGCCTTCATCTTCATCCGGATGGGTGTCCTCCTGTTCTGGTCGTGGTCTAGGGTGGTCAGGGCCTTCAGCAGGATCTTGGCAAGCTCTCACGTGCCTTATGGTCTGGAATGTCACTGGCCGTTCCACAAGCACAAGCCTCTCGCCAATGGATGCGAGTTGGATTTGGAGTGTGGTGAACATGGTCATCATGGCCTCAGTTGCATCCTCATTTTCTCTTTCTGCCATTGTGTGCTACAAGAGAAAATAAGGGTAATTTTCTCCTAAGAATTTCTCTAGGAATGGGTTTTTATAAAAAGGTTAAACTTAAGAGAAAAGGCAAAACTAGAAAAACAGAAAATCTTGCAAAAATGAAAAGACAATTAATGGTGCAATCTACTAAATCCTAGCCGATTTTCTTTTTGATTTTCTTGGGTAATTTTCTTGTTTAAATTTTCCTTTTAACCTAAGAATTAATGGAAATATGATTTAGCAAAAAGAAAAACAATAGATGCAATGAAAAGCATGATACTAACCCTAGTGATGCACATAGGAGAAAAATGCACTCGGTTGGTTTCTAAGTGAATTATTTTTTTGGAATGAAACTAAATTAAAGCACGAAATTGAAACAAAGCTGAAGTAAAGGATAGACATAACCTGGTTTTAGGAGTTTAAGCTCTGATACCAAAATGATACAAGCCTTAACTCACGGTCGTGATGCTCTCAGACAATTTGAAGAAGTTTAGGCAAGAAACTCGGCCTTAGGCTTCTGAAGTGGGGTTTTTCTGGTGTGTGATAGGTGGTGGGGTGAAGTGAACTATACAACGTATGGAAGGACTCATGATAAATCACAATCTTAGAGCTAAGAGGGCTGGTCTCGACTAGGTCTAAGCGATAAGGATTTTGTGGAGAAAACTCTTAGAAAAAATGTTCTCTTTATTATTATTCAAAAAGGTTGTCGAAGTACAATGCTGAATGGAGTCTTATCAATATGCTCGGCAGCTTGACCTTCTAGGGTTGAACCAAAAAAAGTGGAAAAGATACAAAAGTGCATAAAGAAAAATTACAAAAAAGAAACAACCAAAAAAGGACAACTACTTAATTGTTCTTGATTCAATAAAAGGAAAACTACTAGTTCCTATCCCACAAAACAGAAAAGGAAAATATATAATTGAAAACTTAACTTCTTACCTTTCGGCCAAGAAATGGAAGGTGGCCAACCTTGTTGCACGAGCCTAGTCTTCAACTTTAAGTAGGTTAATTAATTGTTGGGCATTGACCTCCTTTGGCACGAGAGCCAAGTTTCTGGAGCACATTGAGAGGCTGAAAAGCCCTTGAATCGATCCTTGCACTCTTTGCCCATTGCTCCTTGTCTTTGGTCTTCTAGGAGCTTTTCCACCCACAAGTTAAACTTGTAGAAGAGTGCTCTTGTTCTGCTTCTTGTCATGGCTCCTGGGGGTACCATTGGTGCAGAAATTTCCCCTAGGTCCATGCCCTAAAGCTGGATGATGTTCTGGTTCAAGTCTGCTTGTGTGGAGCTTGAGCTGGCCGTGTGATCGCGTGAGCCGGCTATGCCACGTGTTGAGCTGGCTGAATTGCAGTCCGAGCCATCCGGAATGCTAGTGAGCCGACGGCATCACCAGCTAGGCCGGTAGTGTTGGCCACGTTGCCGCCAGTTGGGCCGGAGGTTTGGGCCTCTTTGCTGGCAAAGTTGGTCGGTGCGGACCTACTGATCATCAGACTGACAGTACCGCTTGGCCCGACAGACTCGCCTAACATCCCGGCTATCTCGGGCAGACCTTATTCACAGTTTGGTCGGCCATTTTTATAATCTGGCCAGCCAGATGATCTGGTGTCCTCATCAGAATTATCCATGAAGCACGAAGATCCCGATTACTTGACTCTGAAGAAGAATATTTGAGATGCGGGCCAAATTCATTAGGACACCCCACTTCGCGAGGAATTGCGGTTCATGCCATCTCTCGAGGATCTCCCTGATTCGGCGATGTATTACAGGCAAAAGAGCCGGGGCGAGGAGAAGGGTCCAATTGCATAGGTAAGCTGGTCCAATTACATAGTGTCTTACAACGTGGATACAAAAGAGATGGTCCAAGGCCGGAAGATTTGCACGAACTCGAGCTGGCGCATGCGGCAGAGATTCGAGCTCGGGCAAGAAGCTCTGGTGTCAAGAGGCCGAGCGTGGTGAAAAACCAGGGGCACATGACTCGGGTGAGAGACTCCGCTCGGGTGATTAACTCGGGGGCGAGCTTGAGTGAGGCTAGGAGCTGGGAACTTGGGTGAAACCAGAGCTTGGGTGAGACCAGAGCTCGGGTAAGGCTGGGAGCCGGGAGCTCGGGTGAGCTCGAGAGCAAGCTCAGGTGAGGTAGGGAGCTCGGGTGAGGCAAGGAAGCCAGGAGCTCGGGTGAGGCAAGGAAGTCGGGAGCTCGGGTGACGCAAGGAAGCCGGGAGCTCGGGTGATGCAAGGAAGCCGGGAGCTCGGGTGAGGCAAGGAAGCCAAGAACTCGGGTGAGGTCGGGAGCCAGGATGATACAAGCTTGGGATCATGGCCGTGATGCTCTCATACCGGGTGGAAGGAGCTTGGGCGAGAATCTCGACCTTAGGCTTCTTAGGGTAGTTTGGACGTGTGTTTGGGGTGGTGGGGTCATGTGAACCACACGAGATGTTAGAGGCCTCGTGATACATCACAACTTTAACTATAGGAGTTCGGATCTCAACTAGATTTAGGGAATTCAAGAGAGCTTTGTGCGCAAACATACTTTGAAAGAAAATTTGATTCTTTATTGATATGAGGGAAAAAGTTGTGTACCTACAATGATGAAGGAGCCTTATATATATGCTCAACAGCCTTAACCTTCTAGGATCGACTCAAAAAAAAGATACAAAAATGCACAAAGGAAAATTACAACAAATGAAAATAACTGAAAAGTAAACTAGTTAATGTTCTTCACTCAATAAAAAGGAAAAAAATACTAAATCCTACCCTTCAAAACAGAAAAGACAATATAGAAATATAAAACTTACCTTCTTACTTTTCGACAAAAAAATAGAAAGTGGCCAACTTTGTGGTAGACACGCACCGAACTCTCAATCGTGCACTTGAAGTAGGTTTACATACTTTTGCGCCTTGATCTCCTTTGCCAAGATAGCGCATGCTTCTGGAGTAGCTTGGTGAAATGGTAGGCCTTTGGCTTTCTTGTTGCATTCTTGACCCGTGGTCAAGTTGTCTTAGCCTTTTAGAAGCCCTTCCACGAACATGCTGAATTTGTGGTAGAGTGCTCGATTTATGCTTTTGTTCATTGCTCTTGGTGGCAGCATTGGAGGCTGAATTCTCTTCTAGATCCATGCCTTGGAGCTGGCTAGTTAGTTGGTCTGAGTCTTCGATGTTGTTACTGGGGCTGGTCATGTCGCCAACTGAGCCGGCCATGTCGGGCAGGTCTTTTGGTTGGCCTGGTCAGGTCCTTCTCGTCGGCCTGGTCAGGTCCTTCTGGTCGGCCATTTGATCTGGTGCCCTCATCATCCCCTCCATTTTCAGTAGGTTTTGTCCTCAAACTGGATCATCTGCAAGGAATGGAGCTAAATCAGTTACGTTGAAGGTGTTAGACACATTAAACTTACCTGGAAACTCTTTCTCGTAGGCGTTGTTGTTGACTTTTTTAGGATCTTTAATGGTCCATATTCTCTGGTGACTAGCTTGAAACTTCTTAAGTGCGGGAACCTCTCCTTCCTTAGGTGTAGCCACACCCAATCGCATGGTTGGAAGATCATCTCATTTTGCCCCTTGTTAGCAAGATTCACGTACTATCCAATCCTCTTCTCTAGGTTCTCCATGATCTTCGGGTGTAGCTTTTTGACGAATCCTGCCTTACACTCTGTGTTCAGATTGGTTATCTCAGCTAGTGGCACTGGGGTTTGCTTCAAGAGCGTTTTAGAATTGAAGCCATAAACAACTTCAAAAGGTCTCTTCTTGGTGGCTGCACACACAACCCTGTTGTTGGAAAATTCTATGAATGACAGGCACTGCACCCATGTCTTGATGTTCCTCCCAAGTATTTTTCTGAGAAGAGTAAACAAAGTCCGGTTCACCACCTCAGTTTGGCCATCAGTTTGAGGGTGTCACATGGTGGAGAACAAAAGCTTGGTGCCTAGCTTCCTGATACAAGCCTCGATTCAAGGCTTTGATGCACGTGGGCTGTTTGGAGAAGTTTAGGTGAGAAACTCGACCTTAGACTTCTTGGATAGGGGTTTTTGGGTTGGTATTTGATGGAAAGGTGAAGTGAACCACACGAGGGGTGATGAACCTCGTGATAAATCACAAACTTAGACCTAGGAGGGCTGGTCTCAACTAGATTCTAAGCGCACAAGATTCTTGAGAGAAAACTTGTTGGGGAAAAAGTTCTATCTTTATTAATATCAAAAAGGTTGTCGAACTACAATGCTGGAAGGAGCCTTATTAATATGCTCGACAGCTTGACCTTCTAGGGTCGACTCAAACAAAGAAAAGGAAAGTTTACAAAAGTGCACAAAAGGAAAAGATACAAAAGTGTATAACCGAAAAAGGACCTATTCCTAAAATGTTCTTGACTCAAAAATGTAAAGCATCTAGATTCTACCCTGCAAAACAGAAAGAGGCATATATTTGAATTGAAACTTACCTTAACTTACCTCACGGCCAAGAAATGGAAGGTGGCCGTCCTTGTGGCATGTACGCGCCTTGCTCCTAGTCTTCGACTTGGAGTAGGGTTAAAAATCTTTGAGCCCTGGCCTCTCTTGCCACTAAAGCCCAAGTCTCTGATGTTCCTTGTGTTGTTGAGAAGCCTTTGGACTCTACTTTGCTCTTCTGGCCCATTGTCCTTAGCTGATCTTCCTCTAGGAGCTTGTCGACCCATAAGCTGAATTTGTGGAAGAGTGTCCTTGATCTGCTTCTTTTCATTGCTCCTTGAGGTACTACTGGTGTAGATACTTCCTCTAGGTGCATGTCCTGGAGCTGGTAGCTCATTTGGTCCGAGTCCTCTTGTGTGGAAGTGGAAATGCGCGTGTACTCGGCTGGATCGGCTGTACCGGCTGGATTGTGCGCGGTACTGGCCGGGATGCCTTCAGGACTGGCCAAGTTGATCCCGGAGTTGGCGGCATCACTAGAGGGACCGGCGGTGTCATCCACGCCCCCACCAAGTGTGCCGGAAGCTTGGGCCTCTCCGCCGGCAATGCTGACCGGTCTGGTCCTATAGGTCGAGGGCCCGGCGGTACTGCCTGGTCCGGCAGACGTGCCAGATTGTCCTGCTGTCTCGGGCAAGCTTCCTGGTCGGCTAGTCTGGTCTCCTGGCTGGATGTACGACCTGATGTCCTCATCATTCCCTCCCTCTTCAGTAGGTTTTGTCCTCAAAACTGGTTCATCTGCATGGAAAGGGGCTAAGTCAGTAACATTGAAGGTATTAGACACATTAAACTCATCTGGCAGCTCGATCTGGTAGGCGTTGTTGTTGATCCTCTCGAGCACTCTGAATGGTCCATCTCCTCTTGGTGCTAGCTTGGAACTCCTTAGGTTTGGGAACCTCTCCTGTCGTTGGTGTAGCCACACCCAGTCGCCTGGTTGAAAGATCACCTCCTTTCTTCCCTTGTTGGCATGAGTCATGTACTATCTGGTCCTCTTTTCCAAGTTTTTTGCTACCTTCTGGTGTAATCTCCTTATGAACTCTGCCTTGGATGCTCCGTTGAGGTTGGTCATCTCAGCTGGTGGTAGTGGTGTTTGCTCCAATGGGGTGAGAGGGTTGAACCCGTATACTACTTCAAATGGTGTCTTCTTGGTTGCTGAGTGCACGGCTCGGTTGTAAGCGAACTCTATGAATGGCAAGCATTCCACCCAAGTCTTTAGGTTCTTCCCTAGTGTAGTTCTGAGAAGAGTTGATAGTGTCCTGTTGACAACTTCAGTTTGGCCATCGGTTTGAGGATGGCAGGTGGTAGAGAAGAGTAGCTTCGTGCCTAGCTTTCTCCAAAGGGTTCTCCTGAAGTGGCTGAGGAACTTGGTGTCCCTGTCTGATACGATGGTCCTTAGCCCTCCATGAAGCTGTACTATCACCCTGAAGAACAGCTCAGCTGTTTGAGTGGCATCATTGACATTTGCACATGGAATGAAGTGTGCCATCTTGGAGAATCTGTCCACCACTACAATGATTGCATCTTTGTGGTTGATCTTGGGCAGACCTAGAACAAAGTCCATTGAGATGTCCACCCATGGATGTGTGGGTATGGGCAGTGGGAGATACAACCCGTGAGGTTGCACTCGGGACTTTGCCTTCTTGCAAGTGATGCATCTTGCACAATGAGCTTCTACTGTCCTCTTGATGTGTGGCCAGTAGAAATGCTCCTTGACCACTGCTAGAGTCTTGTCGACACCAAAGTGGCCCATGAGTCCTCCTCCATGAGCTTCTCGGATTATAAGCTCTTTTAATGATCCTTGTGGTATGCACAACCTTCTTTCTCGGAACAAGAATCCCTCATGGATGTAGAACTTGCCATGACTCCCTGTGCCACACTCCTTGTAGCTCTCAGCAAAGTCAGGATCATCCTTGTATAGGTCCTTGATGTGCTCGAATCCTAGGACCTTTGCCTCCATGGTTGATATCAAGGCAAACCTCCTTGATAGTGCATCGGCTACCACATTGTCCTTGCCCTTCTTGTACTTGATGACGTACGGGAAGGTCTCTATGAACTCCATCCACCTGGCATGTCTCCTCTTGAGATTGGTTTGCCCTCTGAGGTGTTTGAGAGTCTCATGATCAGTGTGGATCACAAACTCCTTGGACAGCAAGTAATGCTGCCAAGTCTCCAATGCTCAGACAAGGGCATACAGCTCCTTGTCATAAGTGGGGTAGTTCAGTGAGGCACCACCTAGCTTCTCACTGAAGTATGCCACTGGTCTCCCTCCTTGGGTTAGCACTGCTCCTATGCCTACTCCAGAGGCATCACACTCCACTTCAAACGTCTTGTTGAAGTCGGGCAGGATTAGCACTGGTGCATGTGTAAGGCTGTCCTTCAAGGCCTGGAATGCCTTCTCCTGAGCTCCTCCCCAGCTGAATCCCACATTCTTCTTCACTACTGCCGTCAGTGGTGAGACAATACTGCTGAAGTTGGGCACGAATCTCCTATAGAAGCTGGCCAGTCCGTGGAAGCTCCTCACTTGGCTGATGTTACCTGGTGTTGGCCATTCTTGTATGGCTCAAATCTTTTCCTCATCAACCCGTAGGCCCTGTGAACTTACAACAAAACCTAAAAAGACAAGCTTATTAGTACAAAAGGTGCACTTCTTGAGATTGGCATAAAGCTCTTCTTGTCGAAGGGTTTTAAGTACCATCTCAAGATGTGTGAGGTGTTCCCGTAGGCACTTACTATAAACGAGTATATCATCAAAGTAAACTACCACAAACTTACTGATGTACGCCCTAAGAACTTGGTTCATAAGGCGCATGAAGGTGCTTGGGGCATTAGTCAAGCCGAATGGCATGACTGTCCACTCGTAGAGTCCTTGCTTTGTCTTGAAAGCAGTCTTCCACTCATCACCTTCCTTCATTCTTACCTGGTGGTATCAACTTTTGAGGTCTATCTTGGAGAAGACCGTGGCTCCACTCAGCTCATCTAGAATGTCATCCAGTCGTGGTATTGGATGCCGGTACTTGACTGTGATGTTGTTGATTGCTCGGCAGTCCACGCACATGCACCAAGTCCCATCCTTCTTGGGCACTAGTAGCACTGGTACGGCACATGGACTGAGGCTCTCTCGAACATATCCTTTCTCCAGGAGCTCCTTGACTTGCTTCTCAAGCTCCTTGGACTCCTCTGAACTCATCCGGTAGGCTGGCCGGTTGGGCAGGGCTGCTCCGGGCACTAGATCAATCTGGTGTTCTATGCCACGTAAAGGAGGCAAGCCTGCTGGTATCTCCTCTGGAAATACATCCTGGAACTTGTTGAGAAGAGTTGCTACTTCAGGAGGTAGCTCTACCTGTCCCTGCTCTATACTCAAAACTTCTTTGAAGACCATTAGTAACATTAAATCCTTCGAGGCTAAAGCTCTCCGGACATGGCTTGGTTGGATAAGAAAATTAGACTTGATAAGTTTCTTTTCCTTACTCATTTGGAGTTGTAGCTCGTGTACCTGGGCAGGTGTAAGAGGAGCTAGGCTGACCTTTCTCTTGTCATGCACGGAGGTGTAGAGATTGGTTCGGCCATCATGCCTGGTCTCTTTGTCAAACTGCCATGGTCTTCCTAGTAGAAGATGGCCAGCTTGCATGGGCACCACGTCGCACACGACTTGGTCTTGGTACTTGCCCACACTGAATGGCACAATGACTTGTTCATGGATCTTTAGCTCCACTTTGTCATCGAGCCATCTCAGTCTATATGGTCGAGGATGCCTTGTCTTCTCTAGACCTAGCTTATCAACCATATATGCACTAGCAATGTTAGTGCAAGAACCACCATCTATGATGAGGTTACATACCTTACCCTTGATGGTGCAACGGCTGTGGAAGATGTTCTCCCTTTGGATGGTCTCTGAAGGATCCACCATTGCACTGAGGATACGTCTAGTGACCAGCACTTCCCCCACATCAGGGTACTCAATGTCACCATACTCTCCTTCTGGTTCATAGTCCTCTTCATCTTGGGACTCATATTCTCCTGCCTCAGTAATCAGCATGACTCGGTTGTTTGGGCACTCCCTTGAGATGTGTCCACGTCCCCTGCACTTGAAACAAGTTATGTCACGTGATCTTTGAGGGTTAGAAGACTTACCAGGCTCTCTCTGGTCACGGGTGGGTTCAGGAGGCTTGCTCTTGAACCTTGACTCGATCTCTATGCTCTTGCCTTTGTCTACGGTCTTGGGCATGTTGCTTGGTGCCCAAGGTGTCTTAGGCTTGCTGCGGATGTCTTGGCTCTTACGTTTGATGTGCTGCTCAGCTTGCACAGATAGGTGGAACAAGTCTTTGAAGTCATTGTAGCCTTTCCACCTTGCGGCTGATCCTTTCTTGGAGTCCATCCAGGAATTGTGCCATCAATGCTTCTTCATCATCATTGAGCTCCAATCTGTTCCTTAGCTTCTCGAACTCTTCATAGTACTCTTCTACTGATATGGTACCCTGCTTAAGAGTACGAAAACGACGTTGCAAATCTCTATGAAAGTAAGGTGGAACAAACCTTTGTCGCATGAGGTCTTTCATGTCGACCCATGAGTCTATGGGCCTCATTCTTTTCCTCCTTCTGTCAGATACCTCACGATCCCACCAGATGAGGGCATTGTCCATGAGTTGTGCTACTGCCATTGAGAGTCTTCTAGGTCCTGGTTGGTTGTAATGATAAAAGATATGATCCATTCTTCTTTCCCAATCTAGGTAAGCCTCAGGGTATACTTTTCCTACAAAACTAGGAGGAGTTAGCTTAACATCAGGATAATTTACCCGGTTGTAGGTGTGTTCATCTTCCTCCTCATGATGTCTAGGAGGCATTCTTGGTCTCTGGTGAAGACCATATGGCTCAAAGCCATCATCTTCTGCCTCTGGTTGCCGTGGAGGTCCTCTCGGCCTATGGTGATAGTTATGAAGTTGTGTGTCCTCATCTCCATCTGGCTGGGGTTCCTCCTGTTCGTGCCGTGTCCTAAGGTGCTTAGGACCCTCAGGACAGTCTTGCTCAGCTCTCACGTGCCTTATGGCCTGGAATCTCACCGGTCTTTCCACGCGCTCCAACCTCTCGCCTATGGATGCGAATTGTGTTTGGAGTGTGGTGAACATAGCCATCATGGCTTCGGTGGCTTCTCTATTTTCTTCTGCCATTGTGCTACAAAGAAAGAAGACAAGTTAGGATGCTCCTAAATTATTAGGAGGGTTTTCTTTTTATAAGGATTCGAAAATTTGCAAAAAGGAAGAAAATCTGAGAATTGGAAATTCAAAGATATGAAGATTTGAAAAAAAAGGAAACTTTCTTGACAACTTGTGCTAGTTGTCCAATTCGAATTCCTTTGGTATTTTTCCTATTTTCTTTTTCTTTTCTTTTTAATTTAGCTTAAAAATAAAGGAAATATGACTTAAACAAAAAGGAAAACGTGAATGGTAATGCAAAAGTGAATCTAAACCCTAGTGATATACGTAGAAGGCTAGATGCACTCGGTTTGGAGTGTGATGTTATTTTTTTGATTTTTCTTGAATGCGACTTAAACTAATGCAAGAAATAAAAACAAGACAAGCTCAAGGATAGAAACAACCTGGTTTAGGAGCTTTAAGCTCTGATACCAAAATGATACAAGCCTCGATTCAAGGCTTGGATGCGCGTGGGCTGTTTGGAGAAGTTTAGGTGAGAAACTCGACCTTAGACTTCTTGGATAGGGGTTTTTGGGTTGGTATTTGATGGAAAGGTGAAGTGAACCACATGAGGGGTGATGAACCTCGTGATAAATCACAAACTTAGAGCTAGGAGGGCTGGTCTCAACTAGATTCTAAGCGCACAAGATTCTTGAGAGAAAACTTGTTGGGGAAAAAGTTCTATCTTTATTAATATCAAAAAGGTTGTCGAACTACAATGCTGGAAGGAGCCTTATTAATATTCTTGACAGCTTGACCTACTAGGGTCGACTCAAATAAAGAAAAGGAAAGTTTACAAAAGTGCACAAAGGAAAAGATACAAAAGTGTATAACCGAAAAAGGACCTATTCCTAAAATGTTCTTGACTCAAAAATGTAAAGCATCTATATCCTACCCTGCAAAACAGAAAGAGGCATATATTTGAATTGAAACTTACCTTAACTTACCTCACAGCCAAGAAATGGAAGGTGGCCGTCTTTGTGGCATGCACGCACCTTGCTCCTAGTCTTCGACTTGGAGTAGGGTTAAAAATCTTTGGGCCTTGACCTCTCTCTTGCCACTAAAGCCCAAGTATCTGATGTTCTTTTTGTTGTTGAGAAGCCTTTTGGACTCTACTTTTCTCTTCTGGCCCATTGTCCTTAGCTGATCTTCCTCTAGGAGCTTGTCGACCCATAAGCTGAATTTGTGGAAGAGTGCCCTTGATCTGCTTCTTGTCATTGCTCCTTGAGGTACCACTTGTGTAGATACCTCCTCTAGGTGCATGTCCTAGAGCTGGTAGCTCATTTGGTCCGAGTCCTCTTGTGTGGAAGTGGAAATGCGCGTGTACTCGGCTGGATCGGCTGTACCGGCTGGATTGTGCGCGGTATTGGCCGGGATGCCTTCAGGACCGGCCAAGTTGATCCCGGAGTTGGCGGCATCACCAGAGGGACCGGCGGTGTCATCCACGCCCCCACCAAGTGTGCCGGAAGCTTGGGCCTCTCCGCCGGCAATGCTGACCGGTCTGGTCCTATAGGTCGAGGGCCCGGCGGTACTGCCTGGTCCGGCAGACATGCCAGATTGTCCTGCTGTCTCGGGCAAGCTTCCTGGTCGGCCAGTCTGGTCACCTGGCTGGATGTACGACCTGATGTCCTCATCACTTCCTCTATAGGGTCCTATAGAAATGATTCAAGAACTTTGTGTCTCGATTTGACACAATGGTCTTTGGTACTCCATGAAGACGTACTATCTCGGTGAAGAACAATTATGCCGTTTGTGTGGCATCATTGACATTTATACAAGGTATGAAGTGGAGCATCTTGGAAGAACGATTTACCACTACAAAGATGGCATCCTTTTGGTTGATCTTGGGAAGGCGTAGAAAGAAGTCCATCAAAATATCTACCCATGGATGTGTTGGTATTGACAAAGGGAGATACAACTCATGAGGGTGCACTCTGGATTTAGCCTTTTTACAAGTTACACATCTTGTACCGTGGGCTTCTATGGCCTTCTTGATATATGGCCACCAAAAGTGCTCCTTGACTTCAGCAAGGGTCTTATCAGCGTGAAAATGGCCCATAAGACCTCCACCATGAGCTTCTCATTTGATAAGCTCCGGTAGTGATCTTTGAGGTATGCACAACCTCTTTTCGCTGAACAAAAATCCATCATGAAGATAGAACTTGTCGTGACTCCCTTTGCCACTTTCCCTATAACTTTCAACAAAGTTTGGATTATCCTTGTAAAGATCTTTGATGTGTTCAAATCCTAGATCTTAGCTTCTATGGTCGATATCAAGGCATATCTCCTTGATAGTGCATTGGCCACTACATTGTCATGGCCCTTTTAATACTTGATTACATAGCGAAAGGTCTCAATATATTCCATCCACCTAGCATGCCTCCTTTTGAGGTTGGTCTGCCCTCTGAGGTGCTTGAGGGTCTTGTGACCAGTGTGGATCACAAACTCCGTGGACAACAGATAGTATTGCCAAGTCTCCAATGCTCGAACTAAGGCATAGAGCTCCTTGTCGTAAGTGAGGCAATTTTATTGAGCCCCCACCTAGCTTCTCACTATAGTAGGCAACTGGCCGGCCTCCTTGTGTCAAGACCGCGCTTATGCCAATGCCTAAAGCATCACACTCCACTTCAAAAATCTTGTTGAAATTAGGGACTAACACCGGGGCATGAGAAAGCCTGTCCTTCAATGCTTGGAATGCCTTTTCTTGGGCTTCTCCCCAGCTGAATTTCACGTTTTTCTTCACAACCGCCGTTAAGGGGGAGGTAATACTGGTTAAGTTTGGTACGAACCACCTGTAGTAGCTGGCCAGGCCGTGTAAGCTCCTCACTTGGCTGATGTTGCCGGGTGTTGGCCACTACTGTATGGCTCGTATCTTTTCCTCATCAACCTGTACGCCATGTGAACACAACAAAACCTAGGAAGATAAGTTTATCAGTACAAAAGATGCACTTCTTGAGATTGGTTGATAACCACTATTTTTGCATTGTTTCACCATGCATTTTACCATTCTTTTGCGTGTCTTCATTGACATTTTAGGCATTTATTTGCCTATTTATGTTCATTGGCATTTAATATAGTATTCTATAGGATAGTGCATGCATTTCTGCATGTTGCAAACCTTCTCATTGATTTCAAGTGCAATGAGAAGAAAGATGGGACAAAGATCGAAAACATGGCCAAGGAGACTTCTAGAGGAAACGAGATCGGCAGGCCGATCTCAGCCGAACCACACGTGATCGGCCATCCGGCCGATTGCACCTGGCCGATTGCGCATCACCCGGCCAGCCCACGATCCGATCGGCCAGCACATGCCGATGCTAGCTCGAGCACCTGCCGATGCCGTACCAAGTCCTGCCACGCGATCGTCTATCTACCGGATCGCACCTGGCCGATCATGCACTACCGAGCAAGACTACCACCCGATCAGCCAGTCATGCCGAGTACCCAGCCCGATCCTGCCGAGCACATGCCAAGGACCTGCCCGGACCTGCCGAGACCTGCCGATATGTGCCAAGACCTCCCGGTGCAAACGGCCAACTGGTCGATCGCGCCACACCGACCGTGCATCACCTACAGAGGACCTGCCCAGACCTGCCAAGCTTAGACCAATCCTGCCGAGTGCCTGCCGAGACCTGCCGAGCCCCTGATCATGCACGTGCCCACGCGATCGGCCATAAAGCCGATTGCACCTTGCCGGTCGCGTACCACCCGACCAGCTCATCCTAAGACCGGCCAATTCCCTTCCAGCCAGGCCGATCCCAAGCAAGCTCCTACAAACCCAAGCCGATCACCAAACCGGCCTAATGGCCAGTCTCTCCACGCCGGTCGCACAGGCCCGTCACTTGACCAAAATAATGGCCAGTCTCAACATGCCGGTCCACATACCCATCACTAGACCAGCCAAATGGTCGGTCTCACCTTGGCCGATCTCGGATCAGGCCCAAAATCTCAGCCATCAGGAGATTGGCCATTTGGCCAATCTCGCATGGCCAGGCTTGGGCCAACTCGAGACCAAATAATCCTAAACCTATTTTTACTTAACCAGTTTGTCCCGAGATTAAACCTAATTGTTACGGATGCTATATAATCTCTTTTTAAACAATTTTAATCTAAGTTTTTTTAGGTTTCTTCTTGTTTTGGTCTCTGGACGTTTTGAGAGAGAGAGGAGATTGGTTTCAATCTTTGTTCTTGAACTCTTGGTTTTTAGTGAAGGATTTCTCTACTCTATCTCCTATCTTATATTTATTTGCTTTTACTTCTTTTGCTTACTGTTTTAATGAATATGTTTGAGTAGTTTTCTATATGGGTTATGGGTAAGGTAGATTAGGGGAATCTGATATTGACTTATGGTTGTTTAGGTAGATTAGATGACAAATCTCTTGTTAAGGATGTGACTAATGCTAGGGATTGAAGTAGCTAATCAATGTTTAGATCGATGATGTTTTGCTCCAGAGAGATGTAGACAGATCGTGTAGGCAGGCCTAAACATCCTTATTGCATTTTAGCCAACGAAAGCTGATGTCTAAGGCGATAGGTGGACATGATTTGACTCGAACCCAATGATCACTAGGTGATAGATTGCTGTGCAAAAGACTTGTAGTGTATAGGCTAGTGAATGGGCTGTTGCCATGAGAGTAGATCAGTCTACTAAATAGTATTCTAAATCTTAGGGAATTATCTAATCCAACATGTAGAATCGTTAGTTAAAGGAAGATTGTCCAGAATCGAAATGCCTTGCCCACTCTCCATATTTCTTGTTTATCGAATTTAACCCGTCTTTACTTTCTTTGCAATTAGATTATTAGATAACCAATTAAAAACCCAATTAATATTTGCCTAGATTTAAGTGTTTCGTGCATTCCTAATTTGTTATTCTTACTTCCCTGAGGATTCGATACCCAATTACCAATCGATTTGCTCTGTAGTTGGAGTTGTACTCGGGATTAAAACTTAAAACCCCATCATTGGCGTAGTGTTCTTCTTGCCAAAGGGTTCTTAGCACCATCTCAAGACGTGAAATATGGTCTTTTAAACACTTGCTGTAAACTAATATGTCCTCAAAATAAACAACAACAAAATTACTGATGTACGTCCTAAGAACTTGGTTCACAAGGCGTATGAAGGTGTTTGGGGGTATTAGTCAAGCCAAATGACAGTATTGTCCACTCGTACAACCCTTGCTTTATTTTCAAGGAAGTCTTCCATTCATCACCCTCCTTCATTCTGACCTGGTGGTGCCCCCTTTTGAGTTCTATTTTTGAGAATATTGTGGCTCCACTTAGCTCATCTAGCATGTCATCCAACCGGGATGTGGGGTGCCGGTACTTGACTGTAATGTTATTGATGGCCCGGCAGTCCACACACATGCGCCATATTCCCTCTTTCTTTGGATCCAATAACACGACACCGCACATGAGCTGACACTCTCTCGAACATACCCTTTCTACAGGAGCTCCTTAACCTATCTCTCAAGCTCCTTGGACTACTCTGGGCTCATTGTGTATGTTGGCCAGTTGGGCAAGGCTGCTCCGGGCATGAGATCAATTTGATGTTCAATGCCATGTAATGGAGGCATGCCGGTTGGTATTTCCTCAGGGAACATATCCTTGAACCGGTTAAGTAGGTCGGCCACTTCCGGAGGTACCTCTATCCCTTCTTTTTCTGCACTCAAAACCTCGTTAAAAACAATTAGAAGCATCAAGTCCTGAGAGGTCAAAACTCTTCGGACATGACCTGGTTGGATAAGAAAGTTGGATTTAATCAAGCTATTCTCCTTACTCATTTGTAGTTGAAGTTCATGTACCTGGGCAGGAGTAAGAGGGGCTAGGCTAACCTTCCTTTTGTCATGTACAAACGTTTACAAGTTCGTTCTGCCATCATGCTTTGTTTCCCGATCAAACTGTGATGAGGGCATCAGATCGTCTGGCTGGCCAGAAGACCAGAACGGCCGACCAGAATGCTTGCCCGAGACAGCCGGGCCATTTGGCACGTCTGCTGGCCCACGCGGTACCCCTGGCCCTACGACCAGCTGGGCTAGACCGATCAACATTTCTGGCGGAGAGGCCCAAACCTCCAGCCCAACTAGCGGCGACGTGAATGACACCGCAGGCCCAACTGGTAACACCGCCGGCTCAGGAATCAATCAGGCCAGCTCCGATGACAACTCGGCAAGCTCCTCGCATAGTCCAGCCGATCCAGCCAATTGCACCACCATTTCCACATCTTTACAAGGGGACTCGGATCAGCTAAGCTACCAGCTTCAAGGCATGAACCAAGATGAAGTTTCTACACCAGTGGTGCCACCAGGAGCCATGACAAGTAGCAGAACAAGGACACTCTTCTACAAGTTCAATTTGTGGGTAGACAAGCCCCTAGAAGATCATCGAAAAGGAGCATTGGGCCAAGAGTACAAGAAAGAGTCCAAAGGCTTCTCAACATTACTAAGGACTCCATAGACTTGGGCTTTCGTGACAAAAGAGGTCAGGGCCCAACAATTCATTACCCTACTCCAAGTCGAAGACTAGGAGCTAGGCGCGTGCATGCCACAAGGTCGGCCACCTTCCATTTCTTGGCCGAAAGGTAAGAATGGTAAGTTTTCATTTATATACTTGCCTTTTCTGTTTTGCAGGGTAGAATTAGAAGTTTTATATTAATAAAACTTGCCTTTTCGACAACTTTTTGATATTAATAAAGATAGAACTTTTTCCTACGAGTTTTTCTCCTAAAACTCTATCGCTTCGAACCCTAGTTGAGACCAGCCCTCCTAGCTTCTAAGTTGTGATTTATCACGAGGTTCATCACCTCTCGTTTGGTTCACTTCACCCCACCATCCAATACTCATCAGAAAGCCCCTATCTAGAAGCCTAAGGCCGAGTTTCTCGTCTAATCTTCTCCAACCAGCCGCGAGTGTTACGGCCTTGATTCAAGACTTGTATCATTTTGGTATCAGAGCTTACGCTCCTAAAACCAGGTTGTTTCTATCCTTTACTTTAGTCTTAATTCCAATTCCTGCATTAGTTTAAGTCTCAATGAAAAAATTAAAAAAATAACATCAAAACTCAAACCGAGTGCATCTAACTCCTACGTGTATCACTAGGGTTTAAATTCATTCTTGCATTGCAACTTCGGTTTTTCCTTTTTGTTTAGGCATAATTTCAATTCTTAATTAAGTTAAATCAAAAGCAAAAAAAATAGAAAACTACCAAGAAAATTGACCAAAAAGATCTAGGGGATTTGCGCATTAATTGTTAGAAAGTTTCCTTTTTTCTACTGTTTCCTTTTTCTCAAATTTTCCTTTCCTTATATTTGCCTCTTCTAATATAAAAAAAACTCTCCTAATAAATATAGGAACAAATTAACTTGTTTTTCTTCTTGTAGCACATAATGGTAGAAGGAAATCAAGATGCAACCGAAGCCATGATGCCATGTTCACCATCATCCAAACACAACTCGAATCAATCGGCGAGAGGCT
>CM032160.1:20095702-20118970 GCA_018901935.1 Pugionium cornutum
GGATGTCTTGGCTCTTACGTTTGATGTGCTGTTCAGCTTGCACAGATAGGTGGAACAAGTCCTTGAAGTCGTCGTAGATTTGCCTTTCCACCTTGCAGCTGGTCCTTTCAAGTCCATCCAAGAATTGTGCCATCAATGCTTCTTCATCATCATTGAGCTCCAATCTGTTCCTTAACCTCTGAACTCTTCATAGTACTCACTGATCTGGTACCCTGCTTAAGAGTACGAAACGTCGGTAAATCTATGAAAGTAAGGTGGAACAAACCTTTGTCGCATGAGGTCTTTCATGTCGACCCATGAGTCTAGGGGCCTCATTTTCTTCCTCCTTCTGTCAGATACCTCACAATCCCACCAGATGAGGGCATTGTCCATGAGTTGTGCTACTGCCATTGAGACTCTCCTAGGTCCTGGTTGGTTGTAGTGATCAAAGATATGATCCATTCGCTTCTCCCAATCTAGGTAAGCCTGGGGGTCTACTTTTCCTGCAAAACTTGGAGGAGTTAGTTTAACATCAGGATGAATTACCCGGTTGTAGGTGTGTTCATCTCCATCCTCATGACGTCTAGGAGGCATTCTTGGTCTCTGGTGAAGACCATATGGCTCAAAGCCATCATCTTCTGCCTCTGGTTGCCATGGAGGTCCTCTCGGCCTATGGTGATAGTTATGAGGTTGTGTGTCTTCATCTCCATCTGGCTGGGTTCCTCCTGTTCGTGCCGTGTCCTAAGGTACTCAGGACCCTCAGGACGGTCTTGCTCAGCTCTCACGTGCCTTATGGCCTGGAATCTTACTGGTCTTTCCACGCCACGCTCCAACCTCTCGCCTATGGATGCGAGTTGTGTTTGGAGTGTGGTGAACATGGCCATCATGGCTTCAGCTGCGTCTCTATTCTCTTCTCCCATGGTGTGCTACAAAGAAAGAAGATAATTAGGGTGCTCCTAAATTATTAGGAGAGTTTCTTTTATATGGGATTTGAAAAAATGCAAAAAGGAAAATCCTAAGGAAAGGAAATTCGAAAAAAAGGAAACTTCCTAGACAACTTGTGCTAGCTGTCCAATTCGATTCCTTTAGTATTCTTTCTATTTCTTTTTATTTTCTTTTAATTTAACTTAAAATAAAGGAAATATGATTTAAACAAAAGGAAAACGTCAATGTAAAAAGTGAATCTAAACCCTAGTGATACATGTAGAAGCTAGATGCACTCGGTTTGGAGTTTAGTGTTATTTTTTTTTCTTGAATGCGACTTAAAATAATGCAAGAACAAGAAAAAAAACTAACAAAAGGATAGAAACAACCTGGTTTAGGAGCTTTAAGCTCTGATACCAAAATGATACAAGCCTCGATACAAGGCTTGGATGCGCGTGTGCTGTTTGGAGAAGGTTAGGTGAGAAACTCGACCTTAATCTTCGGGATAGGGGTTTTCTGGTTGGTATGAGATGGAAGGGTGAAGTGAACCACACGAGGGGTGATGAACCTCGTGATAAATCACAAACTTAGAGCTAGGAGGGCTGGTCTCAACTAGGTTCTAAGCGCACAAGATTCTTAGAGAGAAACTTGTAGGGAAAAAGTTCTACTTTATTAATAATCAAAAAGGTTGTCGAACTACAATGCTGGAAGGAGCATTATTAATATGCTTGACAGCTTGACCTTCTAGGGTCGACTCAAATAAGAAAAAGGAAAGTTTACAAAAGTGCACAAAAGGAAAAAATACAAAAGTGTATAACCGAAAAAAAGGACCTATTCCTAAAATGTTCTTGACTCAAAATGTAAAGCAACTAGATCCTACCCTGCAAAACAGAAAGAGGCATATATTCGAATGTAAACTTACCTTAACTCACCTCACGGCCAAGATATGGAAGGTGGCCGTCCTTGTGGCATGCACGCGCCTTGCTCCTAGTCTTCGACTTGGAGTAGGGTTACAAATCTCTGGGCCTTGACCTCTTTGCCACTAAAGCCCAAGTCTCTGATGTCCCTTGTGTTGTTGAGAAGCTATTGGACTCTTCCTTGTATTTTTGGCCCATTGTCCTTAGTCGATCTTCTTCTAGAAGCTTGTTGACCCATAGGCTGAATTTGTGGAAGAGCGCCCTTGATCTGCTTCTTGTCATTGCTCCTTGAGGTACTACTGGTGTTGAGACTTCCTCTAAGTGCATGTCCTGGAGCTGGTAGCTCATTTGGTCCGAGTCCTCTTGTGTAGAACTGGAAGTGCGCGTGTACTCGGCTGGATCGCCTGTACCGGCTGGACTGTGCGTGGTACTGGCCGGAACGACTTCAGGACCGGCCAAGTTGATCCCAGAGTCGGCGGTGTCATCAGGGGGACCGGCGGTGTCATTCACGTCCCCACCAAGTGTGCCGGAAGCTTGGGCCTCTCCGCCGGCGATGTTGACCGGTCTGGTCCTATAGGTCGAGGGTCCGGCAGTACTGTCTGGTCCGGCAGGCGCGCCAGATGGTCTTGCTGTCTCGGGCAAGCTTCCTGGTCGGCCAGTCTGGTCTCCTGGCTGGATGTACGACCTGATGTCCTCATCATCTAGTCTCTACGCCGAAATCTCTTCGGAAGCGAAAACACACCAGCTCAGCCTCACCTGACCTTACGAGTCATGCCAGAGTGATACAAGCCTTGAAGCAAGGCCGTAACACTCACGGACTGGTTGGAGAAGATTAGGCGAGAAACTCTGCCTTAGGCTTCTGGATGGGGGTTTTCTAGTGGGTATTTGATGGGGACATCAGGTCGTATGGCCGGCCAGGAGACCAGACTGGCCGACCTGGGAGCTTGCCCGAGACAGCCGGGCCATTTGGCACGTCTGTCGGCCCAAGCGGTACCGCTGGACCCTCGACCAACAGGACCGGACCGATCAGCATTGCCGGCGGAGAGGCCCAAACCTCTGGCACAACTGGTGGCGACGTGGATGACACCGCCGGTCCCATTGGTGATGCCGCCGACTCCGGGATCAACTTTGCCAGTCCAGAAGGCATTCCGGCCAGCACCTCGCACAGTCCAGCCGGTACAGCCGATCTAGCCGAGTACAAGGGCATTTCAGCATCTACACAAGGAGACTCGGACCAGATAAGCTACAGCTTCAGAACATGCATCTAGTGGAAGTTTCTACACCAGTGGTACCACCAGGAGCAATGAAAAGGAGCAGATCAAGAGCACTCTTCCACAAGTTCAGCTTATGGGTCGACAAGCTCCTAGAGGAAGATCGACTAAGGACAGTGGGCCAGAAGTGCAAAGAAGAGTCCATAGGCTTCTCAACAATGCAAGGGACTTCAGAGACTTGGGCTTTAGTGGCAAGAGAGGTCAGGGCCCAAAGATTCCTAACCCTACTCCAAGTCGAAGACTAGGAGCAAGGCGCGTGCATGCCACAAGGACGGCCACCTTCCATTTCTTGGCCGTGAGGTAAGAAAGGTAAGTTTTCAATTCGAATATATGCCTCTTTCTGTTTTGCGGGGTAGGATCTAGATTGTTTACATTTTTGAGTCAAAGACATTTTAGGAATAGGTCCTTTTTCGGTTAGGAATAGGTTTCTATAAACCCCATCCACCTAGCATGTCTCCTCTTGAGGTTGATTTGCCCTCTAAGGTGTTTGAGAGCCTCGTCATCAGTATGGATCACAAATTACTTGGACAACAAGTAATGTTGACACGTCTCCAAAGCTCAAACTAGGGCATAGAGCTCCTTGTCGTAGGTGGGGTAATTCAGTGAGGCCCCACCTAACTTCTCACTGAAGTAGGCCACTGGCCTTCCTCCTTGGGTTAGCTCTGCTCCTATGCCTATTCCAGAGGCATCACACTCCACTTCAAACGTCTTGTTGAAGTTGGGCAGGACTAGTACTGGTGCATGCGTGAGGCTGTTCTTCAAGGCCTGTAATGCCTTCTCTTGAGCTTCTCCCCAGCTGAATCCCACATTCTTCTTCACTACTGCCGTCAATGGTGAAGCAATGCTGCTGAAGTTGGGCACGAATCTTCTGTAGAAGCTGGCCAGGCCGTGGAAGCTTCTCACTTGGCTGATGTTGCTCGGTGTTGGCCATTCTTGTATGGCTCGAATCTTTTCTTCATCAACCTGTACGTCCTGTGAACTTACAACAAAGCCTGAGAAAACAAGCTTGTCTTGAGATTGGCATAAAGCTCTTCTTTTAGAAGGGTTTTAAGCACCATCCCAAGATGTGTAAGGTGTTCCCGTAGGAACTTACTGTAAACAAGTATATCATCAAAATAGACTACAACAAACTTACTGATGTACGCCCTAAGAACTTGGTTCATAAGGCGCATGAAGGTGCTTGGGGCATTAGTCAAGCCAAATGCCATGATTGTCCACTCATAGAGCCTTTGCTTTGTATTAAAAGTAGTCTTCCACTCATCTCCTTCTCTCATTTTGACATGGTGGTATCCACTCTTGACGTCTATCTTGGAGAAGACCGTGGCTCCACTCAGCTCATATAGCATGTCATCCAGTCGTGGTATGGGATCCTGGTACTTGACTGTAATGTTGTTGATTGCTCGGTAGTCTACTCACATTTGCCAAGTCCCATCCTTCTTGGGGACTAGCAACACTGGTACGACACATGGGCTGAGGTTCTCTCGAACATAGCCCTTCTCCAGGAGCTCCTTCACCTGCTTCTCAAGCTCCTTGGACTCCTCTGGACTCATCCGGTAGGCTGGTCGATTGGGTAAGGCTGCTCCGGGCATGAGGTAGATCTGGTGCTCTATGCTGCGTAAGGGAGGCAAGCCTGCTGGTATCTACTCACGGAATACATCCTGGAATTTGTTGAGGAGGGCTAGTACTTTAGGAGGTAGCTCTACCTGTTCTTTCTCTACACTCAAAACCTCTTTGAAAACCATTAGTAACATTAAGTCCTTTGAGGCTAAGGCTCTGCGGACATGACTTGGTTGAATGAGAAAATTAGATTTAATGAGTTTTTTTCCTTACTCATTTGCTGTTGTAACTCGTGCACCTGGGCAGGTGTGAGAAGAGCTAGGCTGACCTTTCTATTATCGTACACAAAGGTGTAGAGATTGGTCTGGCCATCATGCCTTGTCTCCTTGTCGAACTGCCATGGTCTTCCTATCAGAAGATGGCCAGCTTGCATAGGTACTACGTCACAAACTAACTGATCCTAGTATCTACCCACACTAAATGGCACGGTTACTTGCTCATGGATCTTGAGCTCCACCTTGTCACCTAACCATCTTAGTTGATATGGCCGGAGATGCTTTGTCTTCTTTAGACCTAGCTTATCAACCATATACGCACTAGCCACATTAGTACAAGAACTACCATCTATGATGAGATTACATACCTTGCCCTTGATCCGTGCTTTGTGGGCAGACATAGATATATATTGCCCTAAAGCATATACTTCCGTATATGATTTCTTCTTTTTCTTCTTTATCATAAGGTTTACCTCTCACTAAAAAAAATCTATATTCATTTTTTTTAATTCATTTTATTAACGACGAGATTTATTATCATTTTTCGCATGTCTTCGAAAATTTATAGTAGGTGAAAATTCTCCCAATTTATGTCCTACCATAAGATCTATTATATAAACGGGTAACCGGCTGTGGAAGATGTTCTCTCTTTGAATGGTCTCGGAGGGGTCTACCATTGCATTGAGGATGCGTCTAGTGACCAGTACTTCCCCCATATCAGGGTACTCAATGTCACCGTATTCTTCTTCTGGTTTGAAGTCCTCTTCATCTTGAGACTCATACTCTCCACCTTCCGTGATCATCATGACTCGGTTGTTTGGACACTCCCTTGAAATGTGACCACGACCCCTACACTTAAAGCAAGTGATATCACGTGATCTCTAAGGGTTAGAAGACTTACTACGCTCTCTTTGGTCACGGGTTTGCTTAGGAGGCTTGCTCTTGAACCGTGATTCGATTTCTATACTCTTGCCCTTGTCTACGGGCTTGGTGCTAATGCTTGGTGCCCAAGGCGTCTTAGGTTACATCGCATGTCTTGGCTCTTACGCCTGATGTGCTGCTCAGCCTGGACGGAGAGGTGGAATAAGTCCTTGAAATCATTGTATATTTGTCTCTCCCCTTTTCGGCTGATCCTCTCTTGCAATTCATCCAAGAATTGAGCCATCAATGCTTCCTCATCGTCATTGAGCTCCAGCCTGTTCCTTAGCCTTTCAAACTCCTCATAGTACTCATCTACTGATCTTGTGCCCTATTTAAGATTACAAAAATGTCGTTGCAAATATCTATAGAAATAAGGTGGGACAAATCTTTGCCTCATGAGATCCTTCACGTGGACCCAAGAATCTACGGGCCTCAATTTCCTTCTCCTACAGTCAGAAGCCTCACGATCCCACAAGATGAGGACATTATCCATGAGTTGTGCTACTGCCATGGAGACTCTCCTAGGGCCTGGCTGGTTGTAATGGTCGAAGATGTGATCCATCCTTCTTTCCCAATCTAGATTGGCCTTGGGGTCTACTTTTCCTTCAAAACTAGGAGGTGTTAGCTTGACATCATGACTGTTTACCCGACTGTAGGCGTAGTCAACTCCATCCTCATGATGTCTAGGCGGCATCCTTGGTCTCTGGTGATGACCATAGGGCTCGTAGCCATTGCCCTCTACTTCTGGTTGCCGTGGAGGTCCTCTCGGCCTAGGGTGATAGTCGTGAGGTTGTGCATCCTCATCTCCAACCGGCTGGGGCTCTTCCTGTTCTGGCCGTATCCTAGGGTGATCAAGACATTCAGCAGGGTCTTGGTCAGCCCTCACGTGCCTTATGGCCTTGAATCTCACCGGCTTCTCCATACGCTCCAGCCTCTCGCCGATTGATGCGAGTTGTGTTTGAAGGGTGGTGAACATGGCTATCATGGCCTCGGTTGCATCTTGTTTTCCTTCAGCCATTGTGTGCTACAAGAAGAAAAACAAGTTAGTTTGCTCATAAGAATTCTTTAGGAGAGTTTTCTTTTATAGTAGAGAAGATACAATAGAGAAAGGAGCATTTGAAAAAACGAAAGATTCTACAATTAATGTTTCAAATCCTAGTAATTAATGCAAATCTCCTAGATTTCCTTTTGGTCAAATTTTCTTGATTTTTTTTCTTTTGATTTAACTTAATTAAGACTGGAAAATATGCTTTTACCAAAAAGGAAACGAAGTTGCAATGAAAAGAATGATTCTACACCCGAGTGATGCACTTAGGAGTTAGATGCACTCGGTTTGAATTTTAGATCCTATTTTTTTGATTTTTTTTTTAATGAAACTTAAACTAATGCACAAATTAGAAATAAGACTAAAATAAAGGATAGAAACAACCTGGTTTAAAAGCTTAAGCTCTGATACTAAAATGATACAAGCCTTGAATCAAGGCCGTAACACTCGCGGACTGGTTGGAGAAGATTAGGCAAGAAACTCGGCCTTAGGCTTCTAGATGGGGGTTTTCTGGTGGGTATTAGATGGAGAAATGAAGTGAACCACACGAGGGGTGATGAACCTTTTGATAAATCACAACTTAGAAGATAGGAGGGCTGGTCTCAACTAGGGTTTTAAGCGAAAGAGTTTTAGGAGAAAAACTCGTAGGAAAAATTCTATCTTTATTATATCAAAAGTTGTCGAACTACAATGCTGAAGTAGCCTTATTAATATGCTCGGCAGCGTTGACCCTCTAGGATCGACACAAAATAAAAATAGAAAAGTTACAAAATTGCATAAGGAAAATTAAAAAAAGGAAATAATCAAAAAAGGACAACTACTAATTGTTCTTGACTCAATAATGGAAAACTACTAATTCCTACCCTTCAAAACAGAAAAGGCAAGTATATAATTGAAAACTTACCATTCTTACCTTTCGGCCAAGAAATGGAAGGTGGCCGACTTTGTGGTATGCACGCGCCTAGCTCCTAGTCTTCCACTTGGAGTAGGGTTACGAGTTGTTGGGCCTTGACATCTTTTGCCATGAGAGCCCAAGTCTATGGAGTCCTTTGCAATGTTGAGAAACCTTTGGAATCTTTCTTGTACTCTTGGCCCAATGCTCGTTGTCGATGATCTTATAGGAGTTTGTCTATCCACAAGTTGAACTTGTGGAAGAGTGCCTTTGTTCTGCTCCTTGTCATGGCTCTTGGTGGCACCACTGGTGTAGAGACTTTATCCAGGCTCATGCTTTGAAGCTTGTAGCTGAGTTGATCCGAGTCTCCTTGTGTCGAGGTGGAAATGGTGGTGCAATCGCGTGAGACAGCTGGATTGTGCGTGGAGCTGGCCGAGTTGAGATCGGAGCCGGCCAGATTGATTTCTGAGCTGGCGGCATCGCCAATTGGACCGGTGTTGTTCACGTCACCGCCAGTTGGGCCGGAGGTTTGAGCCTCTCCAGCGGAGGAGTTGGTTGGTCCGGCCCGGCTGATCATAGGGCTGGCAGTACCGCTTGGCCTGGCAGATGCGCCAAATGGCCCGGCTGTATTGGGCAATCCTTCGGGTCGGCCATTTTGGTCTTCTGGCCGGCCAAATGATCTGATGTCCTCATCACGGAGCCTGTAGACGCCCCCTGAGGAACCTATGCTAAAAACCAGGATCTGTAGGCCGTTCGTTAGCAGCTGCAAGACATCGGGTCTAGGGTTCACCGAGCAGTAAGTTCGGCCCCAGAGATCAAGTGCGTCCTCGAAGAGACACAGATGACCTCGTTCACTGTCCGGATCACGTCCCAGCCATTATGAAACAACTTCAAAATCTGCTGCTCGCGGTATGGGGGAACCTCGGATCCGAGGGAACTCATGACCACGTTCACCATCGCAATGGGTCGAGCTCATTTCACTCCGGACGAAAAAGATGCAGGTTACTGCCAGCTGTTCGTCGAAAATTTGGAAGGCGCCGTGCTAAGTTGGTTTTCCAAGCTCAAAGCCAATTTGATAGATAGCTTCCATCAACTATCAACAACCTTCTTCAAGCACTATTCCATGTTTTTCCAGGAGGTCCTTGATACAAGCCTCGACTCAAGGCTTGGATGCGCGTGGGCTGTTTGTAGAAGATTAGGTGAGAAACTCAACCTTAGGCTTCTGGATGGGGGTTTTCTGGTTGGTAAAAGATGGAAGGGTGAAGTGAACCACACGAGGGGTGATGAACCTCGTGATAAATCACAAACTTAGAGCTAGGAGGGCTGGTCTCAACTAGATTCTAAGCGCACAAGATTCTTGAGAGAAAACTTGTTGGGGAAAAAGTTCTATCTTTATTAATATCAAAAAGGTTGTCAAACTACAATGCTGGAAGGAGCCTTATTAATATGCTCGACAGCTTGACCTTCTAGGGTCGACTCAAATAAAGAAAAGGAAAACTTACAAAAGTGCACAAAGGAAAAGATACAAAAGTGTATAATCGAAAAAAGGACCTATTCCTAAAATGTCTTTGACTCAATAAAGTAAATATTCTAGATCCTACCCTGCAAAACAGAAAGAGGCATATATTCGAATTGAAACTTACCTTAACTTACGTCATGGCCAAGAAATGGAAGGTGGCCGTCCTTGTGGCATGCACGCGCCTTGCTCCTAGTCTTCGACTTGGAGTAGGGTTAAGAATCTTTGGGCCCTGACCTCCCTTGCCACTAAAGCCCAAGTCTCTGATGTCCCTTGTGTTGTTGAGAAGCCGTTGGACTCTTCCTTGCATTTTTGGCCCATTGTCCTTAGTGGATCTTCCTCTAGGAGCTTGTCGACCCATAAGCTGAATTTGTGGAAGAGTGCCCTTGATCTGCTTCTTGTCATTGCTCCTTGAGGTACCACTGGTGTAGATAATTCCTCTAGGTGCATGTCCTGGAGCTGGTAGCTCATTTGGTCCGAGTCCTCTTGTGTAGAAGTGGAAATGCGCGTGTACTCGGCTGGATCGGCTGTACCGGCTGGATTGTGCGAGGTACTGGCCGGAATGCCTTCAGGACCGGCCAAGTTTATCCCGGAGTTGTCGGCATCACCAGAGGGACCGGCGGTGTCATCCATGTCACCACCAAGCTTGCCGGAAGCTTGGGCCTCTCCGCCGGCAATGCTGGTTGCTCTGGTCCTTGTGGTCGAGGGTCCGGCGGTACTGCTTGGGCCGGCAGGCGTGCCAGATGGTCCGACTGTCTTGGGCAAGCTTCCTGGTCGGCCAGTCTGGTCTCCTGGCTGGATGTACGACCTGATGTCCTCATCAGGTTCTCACTGAGGAACTCCTCCACCGGGTCGGGAGTTCTGTCCCGAGGTTGAGCCTCCTAAACATAAGCCTTTACATCAACAACCAAAACACAAAAAGGAAGGAAAAAGGCAGCTCCGAGTCAAAAGCCGGACTTACGATCACCTCCTTTCTTCCCTTGTTGGCATGAGTCACGTACTGTCCGGTCCTCTTCTCCAAGTTTTCTGCTACATTCTGGTGTAATCTCCTTATGAACTCTGCCTTGGATTCTCCGTTGAGGTTGGTCATCTCAGCTGGTGGTAGTGGCGTTTGCTCCAATGGGGTGAGTGGGTTGAAGCCGTATACTACTTCAAATGGTGTCTTCTTGGTTGCTTAGTGCATGGCTCGGTTGTAAGCGAACTCTATGAATGGAAGGCACTCCATCCAAGTCTTTAGGTTCTTCCCTAGTGTAGTTCTGAGAAGAGTTGATAGTGTCCAGTTGACAACTTCAGTTTGGCCATCGGTTTGAGGATGGCAGGTGGTAGAGAAGAGTAGCTTCGTGCCTAGCTTTCTCCAAAGGGTCCTCCAGAAGTGGCTGAGGAACTTGGTGTCCCTGTCTGATACGATGGTCCTTGGCACTCCATGAAGCCGTACTATCTCCCTGAAGAACAGCTCAGCTGTTTGAGTGGCATCATTGACATTTGCACATGGAATGAAGTGTGCCATCTTGGAGAATCTGTCCACCACTACAAATATTGCATCTTTGTGGTTGATCTTGGGCAGACCTAGAACAAAGTCCATTGAGATGTCCACCCGTGGATGTGTAGGTATGGGCAGTGGGAGATACAACCCGTGAGGTTGCACTCGGGACTTTGCCTTCTTGCAAGTGATGCATCTTGCACAATGAGCTTCTACTGTCCTCTTGATGTGTGGCCAGTAGAAGTGCTCCTTGACCACTGCTAGAGTCTTGCCGACACCAAAGTGGCCCATTAGTCCTCCTCCATGAGCTTCTCGGATGATAAGCTTCCATAATGATCCTTGTGGTATGCACAGCCTTCTTTCTCGGAACAAGAATCTCTCATGGATGTAGAACTTGCCATGACTCCCTGTGCCACACTCTGTGTAGCACTCAGTAGCTCAGGATCATCCAAAGTCAGGATCATCCTTGTATAGGTCCTTGATGTGCTCGAATCCTAGGACCTTTGCCTCCATGGTTGATATCAAGGCAAACCTCCTTGATAGTGCATCGGCTACCACATTGTCCTTGCCCTTCTTGTACTTGATGATGTACGGGAAGGTCTCTATGAACTCCATCCACCTGGCATGTCTCCTCTTGAGATTGGTTTGCCCTCTGAGGTGTTTGAGAGTCTCGTGATCAGTGTGGATCACAAACTCCTTGGACAGCAAGTAATGCTGCCAAGTCTCCAATGCTCGGACAAGGGCATAGAGCTCCTTGTCATAAGTGGGTAGTTCAGTGAGGCACCACCTAGCTTCTCACTGAAGTATGCCACTGGTCTCCCTCCTTGGGTTAGCACTGCTCCTATGCCTATTCCAGAGGCATCACACTCCACTTCAAACGTCTTGTTGAAGTCGGGAAGGACTAGCACTGGTGCATGTGTAAGGCTGTCCTTCAAGGCCTGGAATGCCTTCTCCTGAGCTTCTCCCCAGCTGAATCCCACGTTCTTCTTCACTACTGCCGTCAGTGGTGAGGCAATACTGCTGAAGTTGGGCACGAATATCCTATAGAAGCTGGCCAGTCCGTGGAAGCTCCTTACTTGGCTGATGTTGCCTGGTGTTGGCCATTCTTGTATGGCTCGAATCTTCTCTTCATCAACCTGTAGGCCCTGTGAACTTACAACAAAACCTAAAAGACAAGTTTATCAGTACAAAAGATGCACTTCTTGAGATTGGCATAAAGCTCTTCTTGTCGAAGGGTTTTAAGTACCATCTCAAGATGTGTGAGGTGTTCCCGTAGGCACTTACTATAAACTAGTATGTCATCAAAGTAAACCACTACAAACTTACTGATGTACGCCCTAAGAACTTGGTTCATAAGACGCATGAAGGTGCTTGGGGCATTAGTCAAGCCAAATGGCATGACTGTCCACTCGTAGAGCCCTTGCTTTGTCTTGAAAGCAGTCTTCCATTCATCACCTTCTTTCATCCTGACCTGGTTGTATCCACTCTTGACGTCTATCTTGGAGAAGACCGTGGCTCCACTCAGCTCATCTAGCATGTCATCCAGCCGTGGTATTGGATGCCGGTACATGACTGTGATGTTGTTGATTGCTCGGCAGTCCACGCACATGCGCCAAGTCCCATCCTTCTTGGGTACTAGTAGCACTGGTACGGCACATGGACTGAGACTCTCTCGAACATATCCTTTCTCCAGGAGCTTCTTGACTTGCTTCTCAAGCTCCTCGGACTTCTCTGGACTCATCCGGTAGGCTGGCCGGTTGGGCAGGGCTGCTCCGGGGACTAGATCGATCTGGTGTTCTATGGCACGTAAAGGAGGCAAGCCTGCTGGTATCTCCTCTGGAAACACATCTTTGAACTTGTTGAGGAGAGTTGCTACTTCAAGAGGTAGCTCTACCTGTCCTTTTTCTACACTCAACACTTCCTTGAAAACCATTAGTAACATTAAATCCTTTGAGGCTAAAGCTCTCCGGACATGGCTTGGTTGAATAAGAAAATTAGACTTGATAAGTTTCTTTTCCTTACTCATTTGGAGTTGTAGCTCATGTACCTGGGCAGGTGTAAGAGGAGCTGATGGGACAGACCAGACTGGCCGACCAGGAAGCTTGCCCGAGACAGCAGGACCATCTGGCGCCCCTGCCGGACCAGACAGTACCGCCGGACCCTCGACCTATAGGACCAGACTGGTCAACATCGCCGGCGGAGAGGCCCAAGCTTCCGGCACACTTGGTGGGGCGTGAATGACACCGCCGGTCCCCCTGATGACACCGCCGACTCCGGGATCAACTTGGCCGGTCCTGAAGTCATTCCGGCCAGTACCGCGCACAATCCAGCCGGTACTCGGACCAAATGAGCTACCAGCTCCAGGACATGCACTTAGAGGAAGTATCTACACCAGTGGTACCTCCAGGAGCAATGACAAGGAGCAGATCAAGAGCACTCTTCCACAAGTTTAGCTTATGGGTCGACAAGCTCCTAGAGGAAGATCGACTAAGGACAATGGGCCAGAAGTGCAAAAAAGAGTCCAAAGGCTTCTCAAAAATGCAAAGAACTTCAGAGACTTGGGCTTTAGTGGCAAGAGAGGTCAGGCCCAAAGATTCCTAACCCTACTCCAAGTCGAAGACTAGGAGCAAGGCGCGTGCATGCCACAAGGACGGCCACCTTCCATTTCTTGGCCGTGAGGTAAGTAAGGTAAGTTTTCAATAAGAATATTTGACTCTTTCTATTTTGCAGGGTAGGATCTAGAATATTTACATTTATTGAGTCAAAGACATTTTAGGAATAGGTCCTTTTTCGATTATACACTTTTGTATCTTTTTTTGTGCACTTTTGTAAATTTTCCTTTTCTTATTTGAGTCGACCCTAGTAGGTCAAGCTGTCGAGCATATTAATAAGGCTACTTCCAGCATTGTAGTTCGACAACCTTTTTGATATTAATAAAGTGCAAATTTTCTCTTTACAAGTTTTTCTCTCAAAGAAGCTTGTGCGCTTAGAACCTAGTTGAGACCAGCCCTCCTAGCTATAAGTTTGTGATTTATCACGAGGTTCATCACCCTCGTGTGGTTCACTTCACCCTTCCATCGTTTACCAACCAGAAAACCCCTATCCAGAAGCCTAAGGTTGAGTTTCTCACCTAATCTTCTACAAACAGCATACATCCTTGAATCAAGGCTTGTATCATTTTGGTATCAGAGCTTAAAGCTCCTAAACCAGGTTGTTTCTATCCTTTTGCTTGTTTTGTTTTGTGTTCTTGCATTAGTTTAAGTCATTCAAGAAAAATCAAAAAATAACCTCAAACTCAAACCGAGTGCATCTCCCGTGTATCACTAGGGTTTAGATTCACTTTTGCATTGCCATTCACGTTTTCCTTTTTGTTTAATTCATATTTCCATTAATTTTAAGTTAAATTAAAAAAAGAAAAGAAAAAGAAAAGAAAAGAAAATAGGAAAATACCCAAAAGATTTCGAATTGGACAGCTAGCACAAGTTGTCTAGGAAGTTTCCTTTTTGCCTTTTATTCGAATTTCCTTTCCTTAGGATTTTTCCTTTTTGCATTTTTCAAACCCCTTATAAAAAGAAAACCCTCCTAACAATTTAGGAGCATCCTAACTTGTCTTCTTTCTTTGTAGCACACCATGGGAGAAGAGAATAGAGAAGCAGCTGAAGCCATGATGGCCATGTTCACCACACTCCAAACACAACTCGCATCCATAGGCGAGAGGTTGGAGCGCGTGGAGAGACCAGTAAGATTCCAGGCCATAAGGCACGTGAGAGCTGAGCAAGATCGTCCTGAGGGTCCTGAGTACCTTAGGACACACGCAGGAGGAACCCCAGCCAGATGGAGATGAGGACACACAACCTCATAACTATCACCATAAAGAGGACCCCCACGGTAACCAGAGGCAGAAGATGATGGCTTTGAGCCATATGGTCTTCACCAGAGACCAAGAATGCCTCCTAGACGTCATGAGGATGGAGATGAACACACCTAAAACCGGGTAATTCATCCTGATGTTAAACTAACTCCTCCAAGTTTTGCAGGAAAAGTAGACCCCGAGGCTTACCTAGATTGGGAGAAGAGAATGGATCATATCTTTGATCACTACAACCAACCAGGACCTAGGAGAGTCTCAATGGCAGTAGCACAACTCACGGACAATGCCCTCATCTGGTGGGATCGTGAGGTATCTGACAGAAGGAGGAAGAGAATGAGGCCCGTAGACTCATGGGTCGACATGAAAGACCTCATGCGACAAAGGTATGTTCCACCTTACTTTCATAGGGATTTGCAACGACGTTTTCGTACTCTTAAGCAGGGTACCAGATCAGTAGAGGAGTACTATGAAGAGTTCGAGAGGTTAAGGAACAGATTGGAGCTCAATGATGATGAAGAAGCATTGATGGCGCAATTCTTGGATGGACTCAAAGAAAGGATCAGCTGCAAGGTGGAAAGGCAAATCTACAACGACTTCAAGGACTTGTTCCACCTATCTGTGCAAGCTGAACAGCACATCAAACGTAAGAGCCAAGACATCCGCAGCAAGCCTAAGACACCTTGGACACCAAGCAACATGCCTAAGACTGTGGACAAAGGCAAAAGCGTAGAGATCGAGTCAAGGTTCAAGAGCAAGCCTCCTGAACCCACCCGTGACCAGAGAGCCTGGTAAGTCTTCTAACCCTCAAAGATCACGTGACATAACTTGTTTCAAGTGCAGGGGACGTGGACACATCTCAAGGAGTGCCCAAACCGAGTCATGCTGATTCGGAGGCAGGAGAATATGAGTCCCAAGATGAAGAGGACTATGAACCAGAAGGAGAATATGGTGACATTGAGTACCCTGATGTGGGGGAAGTGCTGGTCACTAGGTGTATCCTCAGTGCAATGGTGGATCCTTCAGAGACCATCCAAAGGAGAACATCTTCCACAGCCGTTGCACCATCAAGGGAAATGTATGTAACCTCATCATAGATGGTGGTTCTTGCACTAACGTTGCTAGTGCGTATATGGTTGATAAGCTAGGTCTAGAGAGGACACGGCATCCTCGACCATATAGACTGAGATGGCGCGATGACAAAGTGGAGCTCAAGATTCATGAGCAAGTCACTGTGCCATTCAGTGTGGGCAAGTACCAAGACCAGGTCGTGTGCGACGTGGTGCCCATGCAAGCTGGCCATCTTCTGCTAGGAAGACCATGGCAGTTTGACAAAGAGACCAGGCATGATGGCAGAACCAATCTCTACACCTTCGTGCATGACAAGAGAAAGGTCAGCCTAGCTCCTCTTACACCTGCCCAAGTACATGAGCTACAACTCCAAATGAGTAAAGAGAAGAAACTTGTCAAGTCTAACTTTCTTATTCAACCTAGTCATGTCCGGAGAGCTTTAGCCTGGAAGGATTTAATGTTACTAATGATTTTCAAGGAAGTGTTGAATGTAGAAAGAAAACAGGTAGAGCTACCTCATGAAGTAGCAACCCTCCTCAACAAGTTCCAGGATGTATTTCCAGAGGAGATACCAGCAGGCTTGCCTCCTTTACGTGGCATAGAACACCAGATTGATCTAGTGCCCGGAGCAGCCCTGCCCAACCAGCCAGCCTACCGGATGAGTCCAGATGAGTCAAGGAGCTTGAGAAGCAATTCAAGGAGCTCCTGGAGAAAGGCTATGTTTGAGAGAGCCTCAGTCCATGTGCCGTACCAGTGCTACTAGTGCCCAAGAAGGATGGGACTTGGCGCATGTGCGTGGACTGCCGAGCAACCAACAACATCACAGTCAAGTATAGGCATCCAATACCCCGACTGGATGACATGCTAGATGAGCTGAGTGGAGCCACGGTCTTCTCTAAGATAGACCTCAAAAGTGGATACCACCAGATAAGAATGAAAGAAGGTGATGAGTGGAAGACTGCTTTCAAGACAAAGCAAGGGCTCTACGAGTGGACAGTCATGCCATTTGGCTTGACTAATGCCCCAAGCACCTTCATGCGCCTTATGAACCAAGTTCTTAGGGTGTACATCAGTAAGTTGTAGTGGTTTACTTTGATGACATACTAGTTTATAGTAAGTGCCTACGGGAACACCTCACACATCTTGAGATGGTACTTAAAACCCTTCGACAAGAAGAGCTTTATGCCAATCTCAAGAAGTGCATCTTTTGTACTGATAAACTTGTCTTTTAGGTTTTGTTGTAAGTTCACAGGACCTACAGGTTGATGAAGAGAAGATTCGAGCCATACAAGAATGGCCAACACCAGGCAACATCAGCCAAGTAAAAAGCTTCCACGGACTGGCCAGCTTCTATAGGAGATTTGTGCCCAACTTCAGCAGTATTGCCTCACCATTGACGGCAGTAGTGAAGAAGAACGTGGGATTCAGCTGGGTAGAAGCTCAGGAGAAGGCATGATACAAGCCTGATTCAAGGATGTTGCGTGGGCTGTTTGTAGAAGATTGGGTGAGAAACTCAACCTTAGGCTTCTGGATAGGTTTCTGGTTGGTAAACGATGGAAGGGTGAAGTGAACCACATGAGGGGTGATGAACCTCGTGATAAATCACAAACTTAGAGCTAGGAGGGCTGGTCTCAACTAGGTTCTAGCACAAGATTGAGAGAAACTTGGGGAAAAAGTTCTATCTTTATTAATATCAAAAAGGTTGTCGAACTACAATGCTGGAAGGAGCCTTATTAATATGCTCGACAGCTTGACCTTCTAGAGTCGACCCAAATAAGAAAGGAAAACTTACAAAAGTACACAAAAGGAAAAGATACAAAAGTGTATAATCGAAAAAGGACATATTCCTAAAATGTCTTTGACTCAATAAAGTAAATATTCTAGATCCTACCCTGCAAAACAGAAAGAGGCATATATTCGAATTGAAACTTACCTTAACTTACCTCATGGCCAAGAAATGGAAGGTGGCCGTCCTTGTAGCATGCACGCGCCTTGCTCCTAGTCTTCGACTTGGAGTAGGGTTAAGAATCTTTGGTCCCTGACCTCTCTTGCCACTAAAGCCCAAGTCTCTGATGTCCCTTGTGTTGTTGAAAAGCCATTGGACTCTTCCTTGCACTTTTGGCCCATTGTCCTTAATCGATCTTCCTCTAGGAGCTTGTCGACCCATAAGCTGAATTTGTGGAAGAGTGCCTTTGATCTGCTTCTTGTCATTGCTCCTTGAGGTACCACTGGTGTAGAGACTTCCTCTAAGTGCATGTCCTGGGGCTGGTAGCTCATTTGGTCCAGTCCTCTTTGTAGAAGTGGAAGCGTGTACTCGGCTGGATGGCCTGTACCGGCTGGATTATGCGCGGTACTGGCCGGAATGACTTCAGGACCGGCCAAGTTGATCCCGGAGTCGGCGGTGTCATCAGGGGGACGGCGGTGTCATTCACGTCCCCACCAAGTGTGCCGGAAGCTTGGGCCTCTCCGCCGGCGATGTTGACCGGTCTGGTCCTATGGGTCGAGGGTCCGGCGGTACTGTCTGGTCCGGCAGGCGCGCCAGATGGTCCTGCTGTCTCGGGCAAGCTTCCTGGTCGGCCAGTCTGGTCTCCTGGCTGGATGTACGACCTGATGTCCTCATCATTCCCTCCCTCTTCAGTAGGTTTTGTCCTCAAAACTGGATCATCTGCATGGAAAGGGCCAAGTCAGTAACATTGAACGTATTGGACACATTAAACTCACCTGGAAGCTCGATCCGGTAGGCGTTGTTGTTGATTCTCTCGAGCACTGGGTCCATCTCCTCTTGGTGCTAGCTTGGAACTCCTTAGGTTTGGGAACCTCTCCTGCCGTGGGGTGTAGCCATTCGCCTGGTTGAAAGATCACCTCCT
Organism: Pugionium cornutum; assembly: GCA_018901935.1. Classification (NCBI taxonomy): domain Eukaryota; kingdom Viridiplantae; phylum Streptophyta; class Magnoliopsida; order Brassicales; family Brassicaceae; genus Pugionium; species Pugionium cornutum. Next base: position 20,114,286 of record CM032160.1, read on the forward strand.
TTCTTCCTTTGTTGGCATGAGTCACATACTGTCCGGTCCTCTTCTCCAAGTTTTCTGCTACCTTCTGGCTCCTTATGAACTCTGCTTTGGATGCTCCGTTGAGGTTGGTGTCTCAGCTGGTGGCAGTGGTGTTTGCTCCAATGGGGTGAGAGGGTTGAAACCGTATACCACTTCAAATGGGGTCTTCTTAGTTGCTGAGTGCACAGCTCGGTTGTAGGCGAACTCAATGAATGGCAGGCACTCACCCAAGTCTTTAGGTTCTTCCCTAGTGTTGTTCTGAGAAGAGTTGATGGGGTCCTGTTGACAACTTCAGTTTGGCCATCGGTTTGAGGATGGCAAGTGGTTGAAAAGAGAAGCTTCGTGCCTAGTTTTCTCCAAAGGGTCCTCCTGAAATGGCTGAGGAACTTGGTGTCCCTATCTGATACGATGGTCCTTGGCACTCCATGAAGCCGTATTATCTCTCTGAAGAACAGCTCAGCTGTTTGTGTGGCATCATTGACATTGGCACATGGAATGAAGTGTGCCATCTTGGAGAATCTGTCCACCACTACAAAGATTGCATCTTTGTGGTTGATCTTGGGCAGACCTAGAACAAATCCATTGAGATGTCCACCCATGGATGTGTGGGTATGGGCAGTGGGAGATACAACCCGTGAGGTTGCACTCGGGACTTTGCCTTCTTGCAAGTGATGCATCTTGCACAATGTGCTTCTACTGTCCTCTTGATGTGTGGCCAGTAGAAGTGCTCCTTGACCACTGCTAGAGTCTTGTCGACACCAAAGTGGCCCATGAGTCCTCCTCCATGAGCTTCTCGGATGATAAGCTCCCTAAGTGATCCTTGTGGTATGCACAGCCTTCTTTCTCCGAACAAGAATCCCTCATGGATGTAGAATTTGCCATGACTCCCTGTGCTACACTCCTTGTAGCTCTCAGCAAGGTCAGGATCATCCTTCTAGATCCTTGATGCTCATCCTAGGACCTTTGCCTCCATGGTTGATATCAAGGCAAACCTCCTTGATAGTGCATCGGCTACCACATTGTCTTTGCCCTTCTTGTACTTGATGATGTCTGGAAGGTCTCTATGAACTCCATCCACCTGGCATGTCTCCTCTTGAGATTGGTTTGCCTTCTGAGGTGTTTGAGAGTCTCGTGATCAGTGTGGTTCACAAACTCCTTGGACAGCAAGTACTGCTGCCAAGTCTCCAATGCTCGGACAAGGGCATAAAGCTCCTTGTCGTAAGTGGGGTAGTTCAGTGAGGCACCACCTAGCTTCTCACTGAAGTATGCCACTGGTCTCCCTCCTTGAGTTAGCACTGCTCTTATGCCTATTCCAGAGGCATCACACTCCACTTCAAACGTCTTGTTGAAGTCGGGAAGGACTAGCACTGGTGCGTGTGTAAGGCTGTCCTTCAAGGCCTTGAATGCCTTCTCCTAAGCTTCTCCCCAGCTGAATCCCACGTTCTTCTTCACTACTGCCGTCAGTGGTGAGGCAATACTGCTGAAGTTGGCACGAATCTCCTATAGAAGCTGGCCAGTCCGTGGAAGCTCCTCACTTGGCTGATGTTTCCTGGTGTTGGCCATTCTTGTATGGCTCGAATCTTCTCTTCATCAACCTGTAGGCCCTGTGAACTCACAACAAAACCTAAAAGACAAGCTTATCAGTACAAAAGGTGCACTTCTTGAGATTGGCATAAAGCTCTTCTTGTCGAAGGGTTTTAAGGACCATCTCAAGATGTGTTAGGTGTTCCCGTAGGCACTTACTATAAACAAGTATGTCATCAAAATAAACTACTACAAACTTACTGATGTACGCCCTAAGAACTTGGTTCATAAGGCGCATGAAGGTGCTTGGGGCATTAGTCAAGCCAAATGGCATGACTGTCCACTCGTAGAACCCTTGCTTTGTCTTGAAAGCAGTCTTCCACTCATCACCTTCCTTCATTCTTACCTGGTGGTATCCACTTTTGAGGTCTATCTTGGAGAAGACCGTGGCTCCACTCAGCTCATCTAGCATGTCATCCAGTCGTGGTATTGGATGCCTATACTTGACTGTGATGTTGTTGATGCTCGGCAGTCCACACACATGCGCCAAGTCCCATCCTTCTTGGGCACTAGCAGCACTGGTACAGCACATGGACTGAGGCTCTCTCGAACATATCCTTTCTCCAGGAGCTCCTTGACTTGCTTCTCAAGCTCTTTGGACTCCTCTGGACTCATCCGGTAGGCTGGCCGGTTGGGCAGGGCTGCTCGGGGCACTAGATCAATCTGGTGTTCTATGCCACGTAAAGGAGGCAAGCCTGCTGGTATCTCCTCTGGAAATACATCCTGGAATTTGTTGAGGAGAGTTGCTAGTTCATGAGGTAGCTCTACCTGTCCCTGTTCTATACTCAACACTTCCTTGAAAACCATTAGTAACATTAAGTCCTTCGAGGCTAAAGCTCTCCGGACATGACTAGGTTGAATAAGAAAGTTAGACTTGACAAGTTTCTTTTCCTTACTCATTTGGAGTTGTAGCTCATGTACTTGGGCAGGTGTAAGAGGGGCTAGGCTCACCTTTCTCTTGTCATGCACGAAGGTGTAGAGATTGGTTCTGCCATCATGCCTGGTCTCTTTGTCAAACTGCCATGGTCTTCCTAGCAGAAGATGGCCAGCTTGCATGGACACCACGTCGCACACGACCTGGTCTTGGTACTTGCCCGCACTGAATGGCACAGTGACTTGCTCATGAATCTTGAGCTCCACTTTGTCATCAAGCCATCTCAGTCTATATGGTCGAGGATGCCGTGTCTTCTCTAGACCTAGCTTATCAACCATATACGCACTAGCAACGTTAGTGCAAGAACCACCACCTATGATGAGGTTACATACCTTTCCCTTGATGGTGCAGCGGCTGTGGAAGATGTTCTCCCTTTGGATGGTCTCTGAAGGATCCACCATTGCACTGAGGATACGTCTAGTGACCAGCACTTCCCCCCCATCAGGGTACTCAATGTCACCATATTCTCCTTCTGGCTCATAGTCCTCTTCATCTTGGGACTCATATTCTCCTGCCTCCGTAATCAGCATGACTCGGTTATTTGGGCACTCCCTCGAGATGTGTCCACGTCCCCTGCACTTGAAACAAGTTATGTCACGTGATCTTTGAGGGTTAGAAGACTTACCAGGCTCTCTCTGGTCACGGGTGGGTTCAGGGGGCTTGCTCTTGAACCTTGACTCGATCTCTACGCTTTTGCCTTTGTCCACTGTCTTAGGCATGTTGCTTGGTGCCCAAGGTGTCTTAGGCTTGCTGCGGATGTCTTGGCTCTTACGTTTGATGTGCTGTTCAGCTTGCACAGATAGGTGGAACAAGTCCTTGAAGTCGTTGTAGATTTGCCTTACCACCTTGCAGCTGATCCTTTCTTGGAGTCCATCCAAGAATTGCGCCATCAATGCTTCTTCATCATCATTGAGCTCCAATCTGTTCCTTAACCTCTCGAACTCTTCATAGTACTCCTCTACTGATCTGGTACCCTGTTTAAGAGTACGAAAACGTCGTTGCAAATCCCTATGAAAGTAAGGTGGAACATACCTTTGTGCATGAGGTCTTTCATGTCGACCCATGAGTCTACGGGTCTCATTCTCTTCCTCCTTCTGTCAGATACCTCACGATCCCACCAGATGAGGGCATTGTCCGTGAGTTGTGCTACTGCCATTGAGACTCTCCTAGGTCCTGGTTGATTGTAGTGATCAAAGATATGATCCATTCGCTTCTCCCAATCTAGGTAAGCCTCGGGGTCTACTTTTCCTGCAAAAATTGGAGGAGTTAGTTTAACATCAGGATGAATTACCCAGTTATAGGTGTGTTCATCTCCATCCTCATGACGTCTAGGAGGCATTCTTGGTCTCTGGTGAAGACCATATGGCTCAAATCCATCATCTTCTGCCTCTGGTTGCCGTGGAGGTCCTCTCGGCCTGGTGATAGTTATGAGGTTGCGTGTCCTCATCTCCATCTGGCTGGGGTTCCTCCTGTTCGTGCGTGTCCTAAGGTACTCAGGACCCTCAGGACGATCTGGCTCAGCTCTCACGTGCCTTATGGCCTGGAATCTTACAGGTCTCTCCACGCTCCAACCTCTCGCCTGTGGATGCGAGTTGTGTTTGGAGTGTGGTGAACATGGCCATCATGGCTTCAGCTGTGTCTCTATTCTCTTCTCCCATGTGTGCTACAAAGAAAGAAGACAATTAGGGTGCTCCTAAATTATTAGGAGAGTTTTCTTTTTATATGTGGTTTGAAAAAAAATGCAAAAGGAAAATTCTAAAGAAAGGAAATTCGAAAAAAAGGAAACTTCCTAGACAACTTGTGCTAGCTGTCCAATTCGAATTCTTTTAGTATCTTTTCTATTTTCTTTTTCTTTTCTTTTTAATTAGACTTAAAAATAAAGGAAATATGACTTAAACAAAAAGGAAAACGTGTATGCAATGCAAAAAGTGAATCTAAACCCTAGTGATACACGTAGGAGGCTAGATGCACTCGGTTTGGAGTTTGAGGTTATTTTTTTGATTTTTCTTGAATGCGACTTAAACTAATGCAAGAACACAAAACAAAACAAGCAAAGGATAGAAACAACCTGGTTTAGGAGCTTTAAGCTCTGATACCAAAATGATACAAGCCTTGATTCAAGGATGTATGCGTGTGGGCTGTTTGTAGA
>CM032160.1:20119470-20165793 GCA_018901935.1 Pugionium cornutum
TATCAACCATGGAGGCAAAGTTCCTAGGATTCGAGCACATCAAGGATCTATACAAGGATGATCCTGACCTTGCTGAGAGCTACAAGGAGTGTAGCACAGGGAGTCATGGCAAATTCTACATCCATGAGGGATTCTTGTTTCGAGAAAGAAGGCTGTGCATACCACAAGGATCACTAAGGGAGCTTATCATCCGAGAAGCTCATGGAGGAGGACTCATGGGCCACTTTGGTGTCGACAAGACTCTAGCAGTGGTCAAAGAGCACTTCTACTGGCCACACATCAAGAGGATAGTAGAAGCTCATTGTGCAAGATGCATCACTTGCAAGAAGGCAAAGTCCCGAGTGCAACCTCACGGGTTGTATCTCCCACTGCCCATACCCACACATCCATGGGTGGACATCGCAATGGACTTTGTTCTAGGTCTGCCCAAGATCAACCACAAAGATGCAATCTTTGTAGTGGTGACAGATTCTCCAAGATGGCACACTTCATTCCATGTGCCAATGTCAATGATGCCACACAAACAGCTGAGCTGTTCTTCAGGGAGATAGTACGGCTTCATGGAGTGCCAAGGACAATCGTATCTGACAGGGACACCAAGTTCCTCAGCCATTTCTGGAGGACCCTTTGGAGAAAACTAGGCACGAAGCTACTCTTCTCAACCACTTGCCATCCTCAAACCGATGGCCAAACTGAAGTTGTCAACAGGACCCTATCAACTCTTCTCAGAACAACACTAGGGAAGAACCTAAAGACTTGGGTGGAGTGCCTGCCATTCATTGAGTTCGCCTACAGCCGAGCCGTGCACTCAGCAACCAAGAAGACCCCATTTGAAGTGGTATACGGTTTCAACCCTCTCACCCCATTGGAGCAAACACCACTGCCACCAGCTGAGATGACCAACCTCAACGGAACATCCAAAGCAGAGTTCATAAGGAGGTTACACCAGAAGGTAGCAGAGAACTTGGAGAAGAGGACCGGACAGTACGTGACTCATGCCAACAAAGGAAGAAAGGAGGTGATCTTTCAACCAGGCGATTGGGTGTGGCTACACCTCTGGCGAGAGGTTCCCAAACCTAAGGAGTTCAAGCTAGCACCAGAGGAGATGGACCATTCAGAGTGCTCGAGAGGATCAACAACAACGCCTACGGATCGAGCTTCCAGGTGAGTTTAATGTGTCCAATCGTTCAATGTTGACTTGGCCCCTTTCCATGCAGATGATCCAGTTTGAGGACAAAACCTACTGAAGAGGGAGGGAATGATGAGGACATCAGGTCGTACATCCAGCCAGGAGACCAGACTGGCCGACCAGGAAGCTTGCCCGAGACAGCCGGACCATCTGGCGCGCCTGCGGACCAGACAGTACCGCCGGACCCTCGACCTATAGGACCAGACCGGTCAACATCGCCGGCGGAGAGGCCCAAGCTTCCGGCACACTTGGTGGGGACGTGAATGACACCGCCGGTCCCCCTGATGACACCGCCGACTCCGGGATCAACTTGGCGGGTCCTAAAGTCATTCTGGCCAGTAACGCGCACAATCCAGCCGGTACAGGCCATCCAGCCGAGTACACGCACACTTCCACTTCTACACAAGAGGACTCGGACCAAATGAGCTACCAGCTCCAGGACATACACTTAGAGGAAGTATCTACACCAGTGGTACCTCCAGGAGCAATGACAAGAAGCAGATCAAGAGCACTCTTCCACAAATTCAGCTTATGGGTCGACAAGCTCCTAGAGGAAGAGCAGCTAAGGACAATGGGCCAGAAGAGCAAATTAGAGTCAAAGGCTTCTCAACAACGCAAGGAACATCAGAGACTTGGGCTTTAGTGGCAAGAGAGGTCAGGGCCCAAAGATATTTAACCCTACTCCAAGTCGAAGACTAGGAGCAAGGCGCGTGCATGCCACAAGGACGGCCACCTTCCATTTCTTTGCCGTGAGGTGAGTTAAGGTAAGTTTACATTCGAATATATGCCTCTTTCTGTTTTGCAGGGTAGGATCTAATTGCTTTACATTTTTGAGTCAAGAACATTTTAGGAATAGGTCCTTTTGCGGTTATGCACTTTTGTATCTTTTCCTTTTGTGCACTTTTGTAAACTTTCCTTTTCTTTATTTGTGTCGACCCTAGAACGTCAAGCTGTCGAGCATATTAATAAGGCTCCTTCCAGCATTGTAGTTCGACAACCTTTTTGATTATTAATAAAGTAGAACTTTTTCCCTACGAGCTTTCTCTCAAGAGAGACTTGTGCGCTTAGAACCTAGTTGAGACCAGCCCTCCTAGCTCTAAGTCTGTGATTTATCACGAGGTTCATCACCCCTCGTGTGGTTCACTTCACCCTTCCATCGTTTACCAACCAGAAAACCTCTATCCAGAAGCCTAAGGTCGAGTTTCTCACCTAATCTTCTACAAACAGCCCACGCGCATACATCCTTGAATCACACCGACTCCGGGATCAACTTGGCCGGTCCTGAAGGCATTCTGCCCAGTACCTCGCACAATCCAGCCAGTACAGCCGACATGGGCTTTCGTGGCAAAAAAGGTCAGGGACCAACAATTCATAATCCTACTCCAAGTCGAAGACTAGGAGCTAAGCATGTGCATGCCACAAGGTCGGCCACTTTCCATTTTTTCCGAAAGGTAAGAATGGTAAGTTTTCAATTATATACTTGCCTTTTCTGTTTTTTAGGTAAGGAATTAGAAGTTTTACATTTTTGAGTCAAAAACAATTTAGGTAGTTTATCTTTTTCGATTATTTCCTTTATGTAATTTTCATTATGCACTTTTGTAACTTTTCCATTTGTTTCTCATTTGGGTCGACCCTAGAAGGTCAAGCTGCCGAGCATATTAATAAGGCTCCTTCAGCATTGTAGTTCGACAACTTTTTGATAGTAATAAAGATAGAACTTTCTTCCTAAGAGTTTTCTCCTAAAGCTCTTGCGCTTAAAACCCTAGTTGAGACCAGATGATGAGGACATCAGGTCGTACATCCAGCCAGGAGACCAAACTGGCCGACCAGGAAGCTTGAGCGAGACAGCCGGGCCCTTTGGCACGTTTGCCGGACCAAGCAGTACCGCCGGACCAAGCAGTACCGCCGGACCCTCGACCAATAGGACCAGACCGGTCAGCATTGCCGGCGGAGAGGCCCAAGCTACCGGCACACTTGGTGGCGATGTGGATGACACCGCCGGTCCCCTTGGTGATGCCACCGACTCCGGGATCAACTTGGCCGGTCCTGAAGGCATTCCGCTCCGTACCTCGCACAATCCAGCCGGTACAGCCGACATGGGCTTTCGTGGCAAAAAAGGTCAGGGACCAACAATTCATAATCCTACTCCAAGTCGAAGACTAGAAGCTAAGCATGTGCATGCCACAAGGTCGGCCACCTTCCATTTTTTTCCGAAAGGTAAGAATGATAAGTTTTCAATTATATACTTGCCTTTTCTGTTTTGCAGGGTAGGAATTAGAAGTTTTACATTTTTGAGTCAAGAACAATTTAGGTAGTTTTTCTTTTTTGATTATTTCCTTTATGTAATTTTCATTATGCACTTTTGTAACTTTTCCATTTGTTTCTAATTTGGGTCGACCCTAGAAGGTCAAGCTGCCGAGCATATTAATAAGGCTCCTTCAGCATTGTAGATCGACAACTTTTTGATATTAATAAAGATAGAACTTTCTTCCTAAGAGTTTTCTCCTAAAGCTCTTGCGCTTAAAACCCTAGTTGAGACCAGATGATAAGGACATCAGGTCGTTCATCCAGCCAGGAGACCAGACTGGCCGACCAGGAAGCTTGAGCACGACAGCCGGGCCCTTTGGCATGTCTGCCAGACCAAGCAGTACAGCCGGACCCTCGACCAATAGGACCAGACCGGTCAGCATTGCAGGCGGAGAGGCCCAAGCTACCGGCACACTTGGTGGCGATGTGGATGACACCGCCGGTCCCCTTCGTGATGCCATCGACTCCGGGATCAACTTGGCCGGTCCTGAAGGCATTCCGCTCAGTACCTCGCACAATCCAGCCGGTACAGCCGACATGGGCTTTCGTGGCAAAAAAGGTCAGGGACCAACAATTCATAATCCTACTCCAAGTCGAAGACTAGGAGCTAAGCATGTGCATGCCACAAGGTCAGCCACCTTCCATTTTTTTTCCGAAAGGTAAGAATGGTAAGTTTTCAATTATATACTTGCCTTTTCTGAATTGCAGGGTAGGAATTAGAAGTTTTACATTTTTGAGTCAAGAACAATTTAGGTAGTTTTTCTTTTTCGATTATTTCCTTTATGTAATTTTCATTATGCACTTTTGTAACTTTTCCATTTGTTTCTAATTTGGGTCGACCCTAGAAGGTCAAGCTGCCGAGCATATTAATAAGGCTCCTTCAGCATTGTAGTTCGACAACTTTTTGATATTAATAAAGATAGAACTTTCTTCCTAAGAGTTTTCTCCTAAAGCTCTTGCGCTTAATACCCTAGTTGAGACCAGATGATGAGGACATCAGGTCGTACATCCAGCCAGGAGACCAGACTGGCCGACCAGGAAGCTTGAGCGAGACAGCCAGGACCTTTGGCACGTCTGCCGGACTAAGCAGTACCGCCGGACCCTCGACCAATAGGACCAGACCGGTGAGCATTGCCGGCGGAGAGGCCCAAGCTACCGGCACACTTGGTGGCGATGTGGATGACACCGCCGGTCCCCTTGGTGATGCCACCGACTCCGGGATCAACTTGGCCGGTCCTGAAGGCATTCCGCCCAGTACCTCGCACAATCCAGCCGGTACAGCCGATCCAGCCGAGTACACGCGCATTTCCACTTCTACACAAGAAGACTCGGACCAGATGAGCTACCAGCGCTAGGACATGCACCTAGAGGAAGTCTCTACACCAATGGTACCTCAAGGAGCAATGACAAGAAGCAGATCAAGGGCACTCTTCCACAAATTCAGCTTATGGGTCGACAAACTCCTAGAGGAAGATCGACTAAGGACAATAAGCCAGAAGTGCAAAGTAGAGTCCAAAGGCTTGTCAAAAACACAAGGGACATCAGAGACTTGGGCTTCAGTGGCAAGAGAGGTCAGGGCCCTAAGATTCCTAACCCTACTCCAAGTCGAAGACTAGGAGCAAGGCGCGTGCATGCCACAAGGACGGACACCTTCAATTTCTTGGCCGTGAGGTAAGTAAGGTAAGTTTTCAATAAGAATATTTTCCTCTTTCTGTTTTTCAGGGTAGGATCTAGAATATTTACATTTATTGAGTCAAAGACATTTTAGGAATAGGTCCTTTTTCGATTATACACTTTTGTATCTTTTCCTTTTGTGCACTTTTGTAAACTTTCCTTTTCTTATTTGAGTCGACCCTAGTAGATCAAGCTGCCGAGCATATTAATAAGGCTCCTTCCAGCATTGTAGTTCGACAACCTTTTTGATATTAATAAAGTGCAAATTTTCTCTTTACAAGTTTTTCTCTCAAAGAAGCTTGTGCGCTTAGAACCTAGTTGAGACCAGCCCTCCTAGCTCTAAGTTTGTGATTTAACACGAGGTTCATCACCCCTCGTGTGGTTCACTTCACCCTTCCATCGAATACCATCCCAAAACCCCTATCCAAGAAGCATAGGGTCGAGTTTCTCCCCTAAACTTCTTCAAGCAGCCCACGTGCATATAAGCCTTGAATCGAGGCTTGTATCATTTTGGTATCAGAGCTTAAAGCTCCTAATCCAGGTTGTTTCTATCCTTTAACTTGTTTTGTTTCTTGTTATTGCATTAGTTTAAGTTCCATTCAAGAAAAAAAAATAACATCTAAACTCATACCGAGTGCATCTAGATCCTACGTGCATCACTAGGTTCTAGAATCATTCTTGCATTGCTATATTTGCTTTCCTTTTTGTTAGAATCATATTTCCATTATTTGTAAGTTAAACTAAAAAGAAAAGAAAAAGAAAATAGGAAAAATACTTAAAGGATTCGAATTGGACAGCTAGCAATAGTTGTCAAGAAAGTTTCCTTTTATTCAAATCTTCATATTTTCGAATTTCCAATTCTCAGATTTTTTCCTTTTTGCATTTTTTTCGAATCCCTTTATAAAAGAAAACCCTCCTAATAATATAGGAGTATCATAACTTGTCTTCTTTCTTTGTAGCACGCAATGACAGAAGAAAATAAAGAAGCAACCGAAGCCATGATGGCCATGTTCACCACCCTCCAAACGCAACTCGCATCCATAGGCGAGAGATTGGAGCACGTGGAGAGGCCTGTGAGATTCTAGGCCATAAGGCACGTGAGAGCTGAGAAAGACCATCCTGAGGGTCCTGAGCACCTTAGGACACGGCACGAACAGGAGGAGCCCCCACCCAGATGGAGATGAGGACACACAACCTCATAACTATCACCATAGGCCGAGAGGACCTCCACGCCAACCAGAGGCAGAAGGTGATGGCTTCGAGCCATATGGTCTTCACCAGAGACCAAGGATGCCTCCTTGAAATCATGAGGATGGAAATGAACACGCCTACAACCGGGTAACTCATCCTGATGTTAAACTAACTCCTCCAAGTTTTGCAGGAAAAGTAGACCCCGAGGCTTACCTAGATTGGGAGAGAAGAATGGATAATATCTTTGATCATTACAACCAGGGCCTAGGAGAGTCTCAATGGCCGTAGCACAACTCACGGAAAATGCCCTCATCTGGTGGGATCGTGAGGTATCTGACAGAAGGAGGAAAAGAATGAGGCCCATAGACTCATGGGTCGACATGAAGGATGTCATGCGACAAAGGTTTGTTCCACCTTACTTTCATAGGGACTTGCAACGTCGTTTTTGTACTCTTAAGCAGGGTACCAGATCAGTAGAGGAGTACTATGAAGAGTTCGAGAAGCTAAAGAACAGACTAGAGCTCAATGATGATGAAGAAGCATTGATGGCACAATTCTTGGATGGACTCCAAGAAAGGGTCAGCCGCAAGGTGGAAAGGCAAATCTACAATGAATTCAAAGACTTGTTCCACCTATCTGTCCAGGCTGAGCAGCACATCAAACGTAAGAACCAAGACATCCGCAGCAAGCCTAAGACGCATTGGGCACCAAGCAACATTCCCAAGCCCGTAGACAAAGGCAAGAGCATAGAGATTGAGTCAAGGTTCAAGAGCAAGCCTCTTGAACCCACCCGTGATCAGAGAGAGCCTGGTAAGTCTTCTAACCCTCAAAGATCACGTGACATCACTTGTTTCAAGTGTAGGGGTCGTGGACACATCTCAAGGGAGTGCCCAAACAACCGGGTCATGCTGATTACGGAGGCTGGAGAATATGAGTCCCAAGATGAAGAGGACTATGAAACAGAAGAAGAATATGGTGACATTGAGTACCCTGATGTGGGGGAAATGCTGGTCACTAGACGCATTCTCAGTGCAATGGTGGATCCCTCAGAGACCATCCAAAGGGAGAACATCTTCCACAGCCGTTGCACCATCAAGGGCAAGGTATGTAACCTCATCATCGATGGTGGTTCTTGCACTAACGTTGCTAGTGCATATATGGTAGATAAGCTAGGTCTAGAAAAGACAAGGCATCCTCGACCATATAGACTGAGATGGCTGGATGACAAAGTAGAGCTCAAGATCCATGAGCAAGTCATTGTGCCATTCAGTGTGGGCAAGTACCAAGACCAAGTCGTGTGCGACGTGGTGCCCATGCAAGCTGGCCATCTTCTGCTAGGAAGGCCATGGCAGTTTGAAAAAGAGACCAGGCATGATGGCCGAACCAATCTCTACACTTTTGTGCATGACAAAAGAAAGGTCAGCTTGGCTCCTCTTACACCTGCCCAGGTACATGAGCTACAACTCCAAATGAGTAAGGAAAAGAAACTTATCAAGTCTAATTTTCTTATTCAACCAAGCCATGTCCAGAGAGCTTTAGCCTCAAAGGATTTAATGTTACTAATGGTCTTCAAAGAAATTTTGAGTATAGAACAGGAACAGGTAGAGCTACCTCCTGAAGTAGCAACTCTCCTCAACAAGTTCCAGGATGTGTTTCCAGAGGAGATACCAGCAGGCTTGCCTCCTTTACGTTGCATAGAGCACCAGATCGACCTAGTGCCCGGAGCAGCCCTGCCCAACCGGCCAGCCTACCGGATGAGTCCAGAGGAGTCCAAGGAGCTTGAGAAGCAAGTCAAGGAGCTCCTGGAGAAAGGCTAAGTTCGAGAGAGCCTCAGTCCATGTGCCGTGCCAGTGCTACTAGTGCCCAAGAAGGATGGGACTTGGCGAATGTGCGTGGACTGCCGAGCAATCAACAACATCACTGTCAAGTACCGGCATCCAATACCACGGCTGGATGACATGCTAGATGAGCTGAGTGGAGCCACGGTCTTCTCCAAGATAGACCTCAAGAGTGGATACCACAAGGTTAGGATGAAGGAAGGTGATGAATGGAAGACTGCTTTCAAGACAAAGCAAGGGCTATACGAGTGGAAAGTCATGCCATTCGGCTTGACTAATGCCCCAAGCACCTTCATTCGCCTTATGAACCAAGTTCTTAGGGCATACATCAGTAAGTTTGTAGTGGTTTACTTTGATGATATATTGGTTTATAGTAAGTGCCTACGGGAACACCTCACACATCTTGAGATGGTACTTAAAACCCTTCGACAAGAAGAGCTTTATGCCAATCTCAAGAAGTGCATCTTTTGTACTGAGAAACTTGTCTTTTAGGTTTTGTTATAAGTTCACAGGGCCTACAGGTTGATGAAGAGAAGATTCGAGCCATACAAGAATGGCCAACACCAAGCAACTTCAGCCAAGTGAGGAGCTTCCACGGACTGGCAGCTTCTACAGGAGATTCGTGCCCAACTTCAGCAGTATTGCCTCACCATGGACGGCAGTAGTGAAGAAGAACGTGGGATTTAGCTGGGGGGAAGTTCAGGAGATGGCATTCCATGCCTTGAAGGACAGCCTTACACATGCACCAGTGCTAGTCCTGCCCGACTTCAACAAGACATTTGAAGTGGAGTGTGATGCCTCTGGAATAGGCATAGGAGCCGTGCTAACCCAAGGAGGGAGGCCAGTGGCATACTTCAGTGAGAAGCTAGGTGGTGCCTCACTGAACTACCCCACTTACGACAAGGAGCTTTATGCCCTTGTCCGAGCATTGGAGACTTGGCAGCATTACTTGCTGTCCAAGGAGTTTGTGATCAACACTGATCACGAGACTCTCAAACACCTCAGAGGGCAAACAAATCTCAAGAGGAGACATGCCAGTTGGATGGAGTTCATAGAGACCTTCCCGTACTTCATCAAGTACAAGAAGGGCAAAGACAATGTGGTAGCCGATGCACTATCAAGGAGGTTTGCCTTGATATCAACCATGGAGGCAAAGGTCCTAGGATTCGAGCACATCAAGGACCTATACAAGGATGATCCTGACTTTGCTGAGAGCTACAAAGAGTGTGGCACAGGGAGTCATGGCAAGTTCTACATCCATGAGAGATTCTTGTTCCGAGAAAGAAGGCTGTGCATACCACAAGGATCATTATGGAAGCTTATCATCCGAGAAGCTCATGGAGGAGGACTAATGGGCCACTTTGGTGTCGGCAAGACTCTAGCAGTGGTCAAGGAGCACTTCTACTGGCCACACATCAAGAGGACAGTAGAAGCTCATTGTGCAAGATGCATCACTTGCAAGAAGGCAAAGTCCCGAGTGCAACCTCACGGGTTGTATCTCCCACTGCCCATACCTACACATCCATGGGTGGACATCTCAATGGACTTCGTTCTAGGCCTGCCCAAGATCAACCACAAGGATGCAACCTTTGTAGTGGTGGACAGATTCTCCAAGATGGCACACTTCATCCTGTGTGCCAATGTCAATGATGCCACGCAAACAGCCGAGCTGTTTTTCAGGGAGATAGTACGGCTTCATGGAGTGCCAAGGACCATCGTACCAGACAGGGACACCAAGTTCCTCAGCAATTTCTGGAGGACCCTTTCGAGGAAGCTAGGCATGAAGCTACTCTTCTCTACCACGTGCCATCCTCAAACCGATGGCCAAACTGAAGTTGTCAACAGGACACTATCAACCCTTCTCAGGACTACACTAGGGAAGAACCTAAAGACTTGGGTGGAGTGCCTGCCATTCATAGAGTTTGCTTACAACCGAGCCGTGCACTCAGCAACCAAGAAGACACCATTTGAAGTAGTATATGGCTTCAACCCTCTCACCCCATTGGAGCAAACGCCACTGCCACCAGCTGAGATGACCAACCTCAACGGAGCATCCAAGGCAGAGTTCATAAGGATGTTACACCAGAAGGTAGCAAAAAACTTGGAGAAGAGGACCGGACAGTACGTGACTCATGCCAACAAGGGAAAAAAGGAGGTGATCTTTCAACCAGGCGATTGGGTGTGGCTACACCTACAGCAGGAGAGGTTCCCAAACCTATGGAGTTCCAAGCTAGCACCAAGAGGAGATGGACCATTCAGAGTGCTTGAGAGGATCAACAACAACGCCTACCGGATCGAGCTCCCAGGTGAGTTTAATGTGTCCAACACGTTCAACGTAACTGACTTAGCCCCTTTCCATGTAGATGAACCAGTTTTGAGGACAAAACCTACTGAAGAGGGAGGGGATGATGAGGACATCAGGTCTTACATCCAGCCAGGAGACCAGACTGGCCGACCAGGAAGGTTGCCCGAGACAGCCGGGCCCTTTGGCATGTCTACCTGACCAAGCAGTACCGCCGGATCCTCGACCAATAGGACCAGACCGGTCAGCATTGCCGGCGGAGAGGCCCAAGCTTCCAGCACACTTGGTGGTGACGTGGATGACACCGCCGACTCCGGTATCAACTTGGCCGGTCCTGAAGGCATTCCGGCCAGTAGCTCGCACAATCCAGCCAGTACAGCCGATCCAGCCGAGTACACGCGCATTTCCACTTCTACACAAGAAGACTTGGACCAGAATAGCTACCAGCTCCAGGACATGCACCTAGAGGAAGTCTCTACACCAATGGTACCTCAAGGAGCAATGACAAGAAGCAGATCAAGGGCACTCTTCCACAAATTCAGCTTATGGGTCGACAAACTCCTAGAGGATGATCGACTGAGGACAATGGGCCAGAAATGCAAAGTAGAGTCCAAAGGCTTCTCAACAACACAAGGGACATCAGAGACTTGGGCTTTAGTGGCAAGAGAGGTCAGGGCCCAAAGATTCCTAACCCTACTCCAAGTCGAAGACTAGGAGCAAGGTGCGTGCATGCCACAAGGACGGCCACCTTCCATTTCTTGGTCGTGAGGTAAGTAAAGTAAGTTTTCAATACGAATATTTGACTCTTTCTATTTTGCAGGGTAGGATCTAGAATATTTACATTTATTGAGTCAAAGACATTTTAGGAATAGGTCCTTTTTCAATTATACACTTTTGTATCTTTTTTGTGCAGTTTTGTAAATTTTCCTTTTCTTATTTGAGTCGACCCTAGTAGGTCAAGCTGTCAAGCATATTAATAAGGCTACTTCCAGCATTGTAGTTCGACAACCTTTTTGATATTAATAAAGTGCGAATTTTCTCTTTACAAGTTTTTCTCTCAAAGAAGCTTGTGCGATTAGAACCTAGTTGAGACCAGCCCTCCTAGCTATAAGTTTGTGATTTATCACGAGGTTCATCACCCCTCGTGTGGTTCACTTCATCCTTCCATAGAATACCATTCCAAAACCCCTATCCAAGAAGCATAAGGTCGAGTTTCTCCCCTAAACTCCTCCAAGCAGCCCACGTGCATATAAGCCTTGAATCGAGGCTTATATCACCAGCCCTCCTATCTTTTAAGTTGTGGTATATCACAAGGTTCATCACCCCTCATGTGGTTCACTTCACCTCTCCCTCCAATACCCACCAAAAAACCCCCATACAGAAGTTCAAGGCTGAGTTTCTCGCCTAATCTTCTCCAAGCAGCCCACGCGTGTTACGGCCTTGATTCAAGGCTTGTATCATTTTGGTATCAGAGTTTAAGCTCCTTAAACCAGGTTGTTTCTATCCTTTAATTTAGTCTTAATCCCAATTCGTGCATTAGTTTAAGTCTCAGTAAAAAAAATAAAAAAATAACATCTAGAATTCAAACCGAGCGCATCTAGCTCCTATGTGCATCACTAGGGTTTAGATTCATTTTTAGCATTACAACTTCGGTTTTTCCTTTCTGTTAAGCATAATTTCCATTCTTAATTAAGTTAAATCAAAAGCAAAACAAAAAAATAGAAAACTACAAAAAAATCGACCAAAAAAGATCTAGGAGATTTGCGCATTAATTGCTAGAAAGTTTTCTTTTTTTCTACTCTTTCCTTTTTCTCAAATTTTCCTTTTGTTCTATTTGCATCTTCTACTATAGAAGAAATCTCTCCTAATAAATTTTTAGGAGTAATCTAACTTGTTTTTCTTGTAGCACACAATGGCTGAAGGAAACCAAGAAGCAACCGAGGCCATGATGGCTATGTTCACCACCCTCCAAACACAACTCGCATCAATCGGCGAGATGTTGGAGCGTGTGGAGAGGCCGGTGAGATTCCAAGGCACGTGAGGGCTGAGCAAGACCCTTCTGAAGGTCCTGATAACCCTAGGACACGGCCAGAACAGGAGGAGCCCCAGCTGGATGGAGATGAGGACGCACTGCCTCACGGCTATCACCCTAGGCCGAGAGGACCTCCATGGCAACCAGAAGCAGAGGGCAACGGCTACGAGCCCTATGCTCATCACCAGAGACCAAGGATGCCCCCTAGACATCATGAGGATGGAGATGACTATGCCTTCAATTGGGTAAACAGTCATGATGTTACCCTAACACCTCCTAGTTTTGCAGGAAAAGTAGACCCCGGGGCCTATCTAGATTGGGAGAGGAGGATAGATCACATCTTCGACCATTACAACCATCCAGGCCCTAGGAGAGTCTCCATGGCAGTAGCACAACTCATGGATAATGCCCTCATCTGGTGGGATTGTAAGGCTTCTGACGGTAGGAGAAGAAGATTGAAACCCGTAGACTCTTGGGTCGACATGAAGGACCTCATGAGGCAAAGGTTTGTTACACCTTATTTCCATAGGGATTTGCAACGACGTTTTCGTACTCTTAAACAGCGCACCAGATCAGTAGAGGAGTACTACGAGGAGTTTGAAAGGCTAAGGAACAGGCTGGAGCTCAATGACGATGAGGAGGCGTAAGAGTCAAGACCTACGCAGCAAGCCTAAGATGCCTTGGGTACCAAGCATTAGCACCAAGCCCGTTGACAAGGGCAAGAGTATAGAAATTGAATCACGGTTCAAGAGCAAGCCTCCTGATTAAACCCGTGACCAGGGAGAGCCTAGTAAGTCTTCTAACCCTCAGAGATCACGTGCCATCACTTGTTTTAAGTGTAGGGGTCGTGGTCACATCTCAAGGGAGTGCCCAAACAACCGAGTCATGCTGATCACCGAAGCCGGAGAGTATGAGTCTAAAGATGAAGAGGACTTTGAACAAGAAGGATAATATGGTGACATTGTGATACAAGCCTTGATTCAAGGCTTATATGCGCGTGGGCTGTTTGGAGAAGGTTAGGTGAGAAACTCGACCTTAGACATCTTGGATAGGGGTTTTTGGGTTGGTATTCGATGGAGAGGTGAAGTGAACCACACGAGGGGTGATGAACCTCGTGATAAATCACAAACTTAGAGCTAGGAGGGCTGGTCTCAACTAGGTTCTAAGCGCACAAGATTCTTAGAGAGAAAACTTGTTGGAAGAAAGTTCTACTTTATTAATATCAAAAAGGTTGTCGAACTACAATGCTGAAAGGAGCCTTATTAATATGCTCGAAAGCATGAACTTCTAGGGTTGACTCAAAGAAAGAAAAGGAAAGTGTACAAAAGTGCACAAATGGAAAATATACAAAAGTGCATAACCGAAAAAGAACCTATTCCTAAAATGTCTTTGACTCAAAAATGTAAACAATCTAGATCCTACCCTGCAAAACAGAAAGAGGCATATATTTGAATTGAAACTTACCATACTTACCTCACGGCCAAGAAATGGAAGGTGGCCATCGTTGTGGCATGCACGCGCCTTGCTCCTAGTCTTCGACTTGGAATAGGGTTAGGAATCTTTGGGCCCTGACCTCTCTTGCCACTAAAGCCCAAGTCTCTGACGTCCCTTGCATTGTTGAGAAGCCTTTGGACTCTTCTTTGCACTTCTGGCCCATTGTCCTTAGTCGATCTTCCTCTAGGAGCTTGTCGACCCATAAGCTAAACTTATGGAAGAGTGCTCTTGATCTGCTCCTTGTCGTTGCTCCAGGTGGCACTACTGGTGTAGAGACTTCCTCTTGATGCATGTCCTGAAGCTGGTAGCTTATTTGGTCCGAGTCTCCTTGTGTAGAAGTTGAAATGTTCGTGTACTCGGCTGGATCGGCTGTACCGGCTGGACTGTGCGAGGTACTGGCCAGAATGCCTTCGGGACCGGCCAAGTTGATCCCGGAGTCGGCGGCATCACCAAAGGGACCGGCGGTGTCATCCACGTCGCCACCAGTTGTGCCGGAGGCTTGGGCCTCTCCGCCGGAAATGCTGATTGGTCCGGTCCTGTTGGTCGAGGGTCCGGTGGTACCGCTTGGGCCGGCAGACGTGCCAAATGGCCCATGACTATCCTTAGGTGTCTTTCATGTTCCTCTTGGTTTCTCGAGTAAATCAAGATATCATCTATAAAGATGATCACAAACTCATCTAAATAGTCTCGAAAGACATTATTCATGAGTTTCATGAAAGCCACAGGTGCATTTGTCAGCCCAAATGGCATGACTACAAAATCGAAATGACCATACCTTGTCCTAAAGGCAGTCTTTTGAATATCTGACTCCTCTATCGGGATTTGATGGTAACCTGAAACCAAATCAATCTGTGAGAAGCAAGTAGCACCTCGGAGTTGGTCCAACAACTCATCAATCCTTGGAAGAGGGTACTTGTTCTTCACCGTTACCCGATTCAGTCCACGGTACTCGATGCAGAGTCTAAAGCTCCCATCCTTTTTCTTAACAAACAAAACCGGTGCACCCCATGGTGAACTGCTTGGTCGCACAAACCCTTTCTCCATTAATTCACCCAACTGCTTTTTCAATTCAGCCATCTCGGCCGGAGCCATCCGATATGGTGCCTTCGATATCGGAGTTGTACCAGGCTCAAGCTCGATGGTGAATGGGTCTGAACAAGTAGGCGGTAGTCCAGCCGGAGTTTGGAACACATCCTTACTCACTAGCTAACGGAATGCTACTCAACAGCACATCCGATCCAACTTCGGGGGTTGTGATGGTAGCCAAGTACGCCTCACACCCTTTCTCAATCAGTTAGCTAGCTTGAATTGCCGACACAATCAAGCTCCCTGAAGTCGGCCTAATTCCCTGATATTCCAGTACCCCATTACTCGTCTCAAACCTAACTCTACCTCGATGACAGTCTAGATGTGCCTTATACTTCCCGAGCCAATCCATTCCAAGAATCACATCATACGACTTCACCGGACAAATCTCCAAATCAGCCGGCATGTTCACAGTGTCAACCATCACTGAAACATTTCGGACCTTTCCAAGGGTCAACATAATTTGTCCCCCAGCCGCTTGGACCTAACCATGTTTATTCCCTGATTCCTTACGGAATTCGCCCTTTCCAATCATGTTCGGATTCACGAAGAAATTGGTTGCTCCTGAATCAAACAAAACATGAGTTTCCACACCACCCATTAACAAGGTCCCTACACATTGACCTAGAATCTTAAGATCTACAAACACACACAACAATTTCACACCAAAATTTTCACTAAAGTAAGTGCTAGAACTTACCAGTGATCAGACGAGACGAACTCGGATCAGTCACCGTCTCCTCAGCCATTGCATACACCCGAGGCATCACAGCTTGCCTCTTTGGTGGAGGTGGCAGTCCCTCACTCGGCCGTTTCCCAGAAGGTTGTACCAACTGTGGGCATTGCGGCCTGATGTGCCCAACTACACTGCAATGGTAGCACACCTTCTCACTAGAGTTGTTCACTTGTACCTTTCCCTTACGATCCTCTTCGGTACAATCACGAATCTTGTGATTCATACTTCCACATCTATGGCATGCACCAGTTACACGCCAACTAGCACTCGGGTTTCCTTACCCATTACCCGATTTCACATTATGGCCAACATGTGGCTTTCCCGAGTGAGCATACTTCATATGCCCAACAACAGCAACATTTGCTAGCCTAGATTCCTCGGCAGCATTGTATTCCAACTGAGCTGCCTTCTCGACCAGCTCCGCGAGTGTGTCATAGTTGCGGATTTGACAAGTTTTGCGGAGGTCGATCCTTAGACCCCGCATGAACCGGTGAACTTGCCTTCGTTCACTCCAGACTAGAGCTCAATGATGATGAAGAACCAGACTAGAGCTCAATGATGATGAAGAAGCATTGATGGCACAATTCTTGGATGGACTCCAAGAAAGGGTCAGCCGCAAGGTGGAAAGGCAAATCTACAATGAATTCAAAGACTTGTTCCACCTATCTGTCCAGGCTGAGCAGCACATCAAACGTAAGAACCAAGACATCCGCAGCAAGCCTAAGACGCATTGGGCACCAAGCAACATTCCCAAGCCCGTAGACAAAGGCAAGAGCATAGAGATTGAGTCAAGGTTCAAGAGCAAGCCTCTTGAACCCACCCGTGATCAGAGAGAGCCTGGTAAGTCTTCTAACCCTCAAAGATCACGTGACATCACTTGTTTCAAGTGTAGGGGTCGTGGACACATCTCAAGGGAGTGCCCAAACAACCGGGTCATGCTGATTACGGAGGCTGGAGAGTATGAGTCCAAAGATGAAGAGGACTATGAATCAGAAGGAGAATACGGTGACATTGAGTACCCTGATGTGGGGGAAGTGCTGGTCACTAGACGCATCCTCAGTGCAATGGTGGATCCTTCAGAGACCATCCAAAGGGAGAACATCTTCCACAGCCATTGCACCATCAAGGGCAAGGTATGTAACCTCATCATAGATGGTGGTTCTTGCACTAACGTTGCTAGTGCGTAGATGGTTGATAAGCTAGGTCTAGAGAAGACAAGGCATCCTCGACCATATAGACTGAGATGGCTCGATGACAAAGTGGAGCTCAAGATTCATGAGCAAGTCACTGTGCCATTCAGTGTGGGCAAGTACCAAGACCAAGTAGCGTGGTGCCCATGCAAGCTGGCCATCTTCTACTAGGAAGACCATGGCAGTTTGACAAAGAGACCAGGCATGATGGCAGAACCAATCTACACCTTTGCATGACAAGAGAAAGGTCAGCCTAGCTCCTCTTACACCTGCCCAAGTACATGAGCTACAACTCCAAATGAGTAAGGAAAAGAAACTTGTCAAGTCTAACTTTCTTATTCAACCTAGTCATGTCCGGAGAGCTTTAGCCTCGAAGGACTTAATGTTACTAATGGTTTTCAAGGAAGTGTTGAGTATAGAACAGGGACAGGTAGAGCTACCTCATGAAGTAGCAACACTCCTCAACAAATTCCAGGATGTATTTCCAGAGGAGATACCAGCAGGCTTGCCTCCTTTACGTGGCATAGAACATCAGATTGATCTAGTGCCGGAGCAGCCCTGCCCAACCGGCCAGCCTACCGGATGAGTCCAGAGGAGTCCAAGAGCTTGAGAAGCAAGTCAAGGAGCTCCTGGAGAAAGGATATGTTCGAGAGAGCCTCAGTCCATGTGCTGTACCAGTGCTACTAGTGCCCAAGAAGGATGGAACTTGGCGCATGTGTGTGGACTGCCGAGCCATCAACAACATCACAGTCAAGTATAGGCATCCAATACCACGACTGGATGACATGCTAGATGAGCTGAGTGGAGCCACGATCTTCTCCAAGATAGACCTCAAAGTGGATACCACCAGGTAAGAATGAAGGAAGGTGATGAGTGGAAAACCGCTTTCAAGACAAAGCAAGGACTCTATGAGTGGACAGTCATGCCATTTGGCTTGACTAATGCCCCAAGCACCTTCATGCGCCTTATGAACCAAGTTCTTAGGGCGTACATCAGTAAGTTGTAGTAGTTTACTTTGATGACATTTTGGTTTATAGTAAGTGCCTATGGGAACACCTCACACATCTTGAGATGGTACTTAAAACCCTTCGACAAGAAGAGCTTTATGCCAATCTCAAGAAGTGCACCTTTTGTACTGATAAGCTTGTCTTTTTAGGTTTTGTTGTGAGTTCACAGGGCCTACAGGTTGATGAGAGAAGATTCGAGCCATACAAGAATGGCCAACACCAGGAAACATCAGCCAAGTGAGGAGCTTCCACGGACTGGCCAGCTTCTATAGGAGATTCGTGCCCAACTTCAGCAGTATTGCCTCACCACTGGCAGTAGTGAAGAAGAACGTGGGATTCAGCTGGGAGAAGCTCAGGAGAAGGCATTCAAGGCCTTGAAGGACAGCCTTACACGCGCACCAGTGTAGTCCTTCCCGACTTCAACAAGACGTTTGAAGTGGAGTGTGATGCCTCTGGAATAGGCATAGGAGCAGTGCTAACCCAAGGAGGGAGACCAGTGGCATACTTCAGTGAGAAGCTAGGTGGTGCCTCACTGAACTACCCCATATGACAAGGAGCTCTATGCCCTTGTCCGAGCATTGGAGACTTGGCAGCATTACTTGCTGTCCAAGGAGTTTGTGATCCACACTGATCACGAGACTCTCAAACACCTCAGAGGGCAAACCAATCTCAAGAGGAGACATGCCAGGTGGATGGAGTTCATAGAGACCTTCCCGTACATCATCAAGTACAAGAAGGGCAAAGACAATGTGGTAGCCGATGCACTATCAAGGAGGTTTGCCTTGATATCAACCATGGAGGCAAAGGTCCTAGGATTCGAGCACATCAAGGATCTATACAAGGATGATCCTGACCTTGCTGAGAGCTACAAGGAGTGTAGCACAGGGAGTCATGGCAAATCCTACATCCATGAGGATTCTTGTTCCGAGAAAGAAGGCTGTGCATACCACAAGGATCACTAAGGAGCTTATCATCCGAGAAGCTCATGGAGGAGGACTCATGGGCCACTTTGGTGTCGACAAGACTCTAGCAGTGGTCAAGGAGCACTTCTACTGGCCACACATCAAGAGGACAGTAGAAGCTCATTGTGCAAGATGCATCACTTGCAAGAAGGCAAAGTCCAGAGTGCAACCTCACGGGTTGTATCTCCCACTGCCCATACCCACACATCCATGGGTGGACATCTCGATGGACTTTGTTCTAGGTCTGCCAAGATCAACCACAAAGATGCAATCTTTGTAGTGGTGGACAGATTCTCCAAGATGGCACACTTCATTCCATGTGCCAATGTCAATGATGCCTTACAAACAGCTGAGCTGTTCTTCAGGGAGATAGTACGGCTTCATGGAGTGCCAAGGACCATCGTATCAGACAGGGACACCAAGTTCCTCAGCCATTTCTGGAGGACCCTTTGGAGAAAGCTAGGCACGAAGCTACTCTTCTCTACCACCTGCCATCCTCAAACCGATGGCCAAACTGAAGTTTTCAACAGGACACTATCAACCCTTCTCAGGACTACACTAGGGAAGAACCTAAAGACTTGGGTGGAGTGCCTGCCATTCATTGAGTTCGCTTACAACCGAGCCTGCACTCAGCAACCAAGAAGACACCATTTGAAGTGGTATACGGTTTCAACCCTCTCATCCCATTGGAGCAAACGCCACTGCCACCAGCTGAGATGACCAACCTCAACGGAGCATCCAAGGCAGAGTTCATAAGGAGGTTACACCAGAAGGTAGCAGAAACTTGGAGAAGAGGACCGGACAGTACGTGACTCATGCCAACAAGGGAAGAAAGGAGGTGATCTTTCAACCAGGCGATTGGGTGTGGCTACACCTACGGCAGGAGAGGTTCCCAAACCTAAGGAGTTCCAAGCTAGCACCAAGAGGAGATGGACCATTCAGAGTGCTCGAGAGGATCAACAACAACGCCTACGGATCGAGCTGCCAGGTGAGTTTAATGTGTCCAATACGTTCAATGTTACTGACTTGGCCCCTTTCCATGCAGATGATCCAGTTTTGAGGACAAAACCTACTGAAGAGGAGGGAATGATGAGGACATCAGGTCGTACATCCAGCCAGGAGACCAGACTGGCCGACCAGGAAGCTTGCCCGAGACAGCAGGACCATCTGGCGCGCCTGCCGGACCAGACAGTACCGCCGGACCTCGACCTATAGGACCAGACCGGTCAACATCGGCGGCGGAGAGGCCCAAGCTTCCGGCACACTTGGTGGGGACGTGAATGACACCGCCGGTCCCCTGATGACACCGCCGACTCCGGGATCAACTTGGCGGTCCTGAAGTCATTCCGGCCAGTACAGCACAATCCAGCGGTACAGGCCATCCAGCCGAGTACACTTCCACTTCTACACAAGAGGACTCGGACCAAATGAGCTACCAGCTCCAGGACATGCACTTAGAGGAAGTCTCCACACCAGTGGTACCTCCAGGAGCAATGACAAGCAGATCAAGGGCACTCTTCCACAAATTCAGCTATGGGTGACAAGCTTCTAGAGGAAGATCGACTAAGGACAATGGGCCAGAAATACAAGGAAGAGTCCAAAGGCTTCTCAACAACACAAGGACATCAGAGACTTGGGCTTTAGTGGCAAAAGAGGTCAGGGCCCAAAGATTTTAACCCTACTCCAAGTCGAAGACTAGGAGCAAGGGGCGTGCATGCCACAAGGACGGCCACCTTCCATTTCTTGGCCGTGAGGTAGCAAGGTAAGTTTACATTCGAATATATGCCTCTTTCTGTTTTGCAGGGTAGGATCTAGTTGCTTTACATTTTGAGTCAAGAACATTTTAGGAATAGGTCCTTTTTCGGTTATGCACTTTTGTATCTTTTCCTTTTGTGCACTTTTGTAAACTTTCCTTTTCTTTATTTGTGTCGACCCTAGAAGGTCAAGCTGTCGAGCATATTAATAAGGCTCCTTCCAGCATTGTAGTTCGACAACCTTTTGATTATTAATAAAGTAGAACTTTTTCCTACAAGTTTTCTCTCAAGAATCTTGTGCGCTTAGAACCTAGTTGAGACCAGCCCTCCTAGCTCTAAGTTTGTGATTTATCACGAGGATCATCACCCCTCGTGTGGTTCACTTCACCCTTCCATCGTTTACCAACCAGAAAACCCCTATCCAGAAGCCTAAGGTTGAGTTTCTCACCTAATCTTCTACAAACAGCCCACGCGCATACATCCTTGAATCAAGACTTGTATCATTTACCCACTAGCCCATTCTCACTAACCCGTCCTAGAACCAACACGCTCTGATACCAACTTGTAGAGCCCTAACCCGGAACTTCACACTTACCAGGGTTAGCCCCTACGAATTTACTTAGCATTTTTCGCGTTTGAGGTTCGGTTAGATCATTCTAACATGAGCAAGGGTTGAGTCAAACAGAAACTTCATTTCATTAATCGAATCTAGTACAATTGAAAGTTTGCCAATAAGCTATTACAATTTACTAGTCGATCTACCCAACCCTACCATCCTTTCCTCCTTGCCTTGTCCCGCGGCCAGAATCACACATCTCGACCAACACCATGGTTAGTCTCAAAACCTGCATCCAAAAATGGAGGCATAAGCAACAAAATTGCTTAGTGAGAGTGGTCATCCCGTCTCACCAGACCAGAAATCTGGAATCAATCTGCACATCGGATCTCAGTCTAAGTACTGATCACACAAGTACTTCCAGACCATAGGACCATCACGTGCACTACACCCACGTCTATCGACTAGTCCTCTCGCAATCGGCAAGCCTTGGCGAGCAACATAGCCCCAAGCGCCTTGCCCGATCTATAGATTGTCGAGTCGGGTGAGTCGAACTCACGGACAGCAACAGAACGATCGTGTCACACACACGATTAATCCATCACGTGCAATACACCCACGCCTATCGACCAGTCCTCTCGCAATCGGAAAGCCTTGGCGAGCAACATAGCCCCAAGCGCCTTGCCCGATCTATAGACTATCGAGTCGGGTGAGTCGAACTCACGGACAGCAACAGAACGATCGTATCACAAATACGATCAACCAGGCAACAGAAGGATCATGACAAGCACATGATCAATCAGACAACAGACTATCAATCTTAGCAAGGAACAACCCTAACTTAGGCCACAGTCACGCACTCACCTTAGATTTCTCGGAAATCCAATGATCTAACACCTCTTGTGCTGAAATTCCCAAACAGTTCGACAAAACTCGACCACTGCTGGTACAGACTCAACCGCTGCTCAAACAGACTCGACCACGGCTCGTACTGACTCGACCACGGCTCAGCACTTCCTTCCCACTTGGAATTTTTCTCACCAAATTCTCTCCCTTTCTGAATTCTCTCACGCGAAAGGAACAAATGGGAGGGTGCAGGTTCTATTTATAGAACTCTCGCATAACTGCCCGAGTAACAATTCCCGCGTCGACCAATCGCTCGGATCGGGTAACCGTTCCCATGCATCTAGGTGAGTAACCGTTCCCGCATCGACCAATCGTCCGGATTGGGTAACCGTTCCTGCGCCTCGGGCGAGTAACCGTTCTCGCATCTTGACCCTTCACTCGGATCGGGTAACCGTTCCCGCGCATCTGGGCGAGTAACCATTCACGTGCATCGCCCAAGCGCTGGGGCTGGATAACCGTTCCCGCGTATCCACCCGATAACCGTCCCCGCATACTGGCCCTCTCGACCAAACCATTGGCTCTGGACCAATGCTGTCCGAATCCCGACCAGGTTCCGAATTTCTTGGCCAACCTGTCCGAATCCGACCATGTCACGGATGACTCGGACCAACACTGTCCAAACTCCAACCAGGTCCCAAATAAGTCGGACCATCTGTCCAATTTCCGACCAAGTCCCGAAATTCTCGGACCACTTGTCCAAAATCCGACCAAGTCCAGAAATACTCGGACATCCTGTCCGAATACTGACCAAGTCCCGAAATACTCGGACCACTTGTCCGAATTCCAACCAAGTCCCGATAAACCCGGCCAGCCATCCTGAGTCTTGACCAAGCTCCGAGAACTCTGATTGCCCGCAATTTACCAAACTCGGTGGCTATGGCCAGCCTAGCTCGACCAAACACGTCTGGATTCCCCCAATCCTTACGTCCCAGCCTTTCTACCCGAATGCGGGTGTTACACAAGCTTCCTGGTCGGCCAGTCTAGTCTCCTGGCTGGACATACGACCTGATGTCCTCATAATCCCCTCCCTCTTCAGTATGTTTTGACCTCAAAACTGGTTCATTTGCATGGAAAGGGGCTAAGTCAGTTACGTTGAACGTGTTGGACACATTAAACTCACATGGGAGCTCGATCCAGTATGCGTTGTTGTTGATCCTCTCCAGCATTCTGAATGGTCCATCTTCTCTTGGTGCTAGCTTGGAACTTCTTAGGTTGGGGAACCTCTCCTGCCGTAGGTGTAGCCACACCCAATCGCCTGGTTGAAAGATCACCTCCTTTCTTCCCTTGTTGGCATGAGTCACGTACTGCCCGGTCCTTTTCTCAAAGTTCTCTGCTACCTTCTGGTGTAACTTCCTTATGAACTCTGCCTTGAATGCTCCGTTGAGGTTGGTCATTTCTGCTGGTGGCAGTGGCGTTTGTTCCAATGGGGTGAGAGAGTTGAAGCTGTATACTACTTCAAATTGTGTCTTCTTGGTTGCTGAGTGCACGGCTCGGTTGTAAGCAAACTCTATGAATGGCACGCACTCCACCAAAGTCTTGAGGTTCTTCCCTAGTGTAGTCCTGAGAAGAGTTGATAGTGTCCTGTTGACAACTTCCGTTTGGCCATCGGTTTGAGGATGGCATGTGGTAGAGAAGAGAAGCTTTGTGCCTAGCTTCCTCCAAAGGGTCCTCCAGAAATGGCTGAGGAACTTGGTATCCCTGTCTGACACGATGGTCCTTGGCACTCCATGAAGCCGTACTATCTCCCTGAAAAACAGCTCGGCTGTTTGCGTGGCATCATTGACATTGGCACACGGAATGAAGTGTGCCATTTTGGAGAATTTGTCCACCACTACAAAGATTGCATCTTTGTGGTTGATCTTGGGCACTCCTAGAACGAAGTCTATTGATATATCTACCCATGGGTGCGTCGGTATGGGCAGTGGGAGATACAACCCGTGAGGTTACACTCGGGATTTCGCCTTCTTGCAAGTAGTGCACCTTGCACAATGAGCTTCTACTGACCTTTTGATGTTTGGCCAGTAGAAGTGCTCCTTGACCACTGCTAGAGTCTTGTCGACACCAAAGTGGCCCATGAGTCCTCCTCCATGAGCTTCTCGGATGATAAGCTCTCGTAGTGATCCTTGTGGTATGCACAGCTTCTCTCTTGGAACAATAATCCCTCGTGGATGTAAAATTTGCCATGACTCCCTGTGCCACACTCCTTGTAGCTCTCACCAAAGTCAGGATCATCCTTGTATAGGTCCTTTATGTGTTCGAATCCTAGGACCTTTGCCTCCATGGTGGATATCAAGACAAACCTCCTTGATAGTGCATCGGCTACCACATTGTCTTTGCCCTTCTTGTACTTGATGAAGTACGGGAAGGTCTCTATGAACTCCATCCAACTGGCATGTCTCCTCTTGAGATTTGTTTGCCCTCTGAGGTGTTTGAGAGTCTCGTGATCAGTGTTGATCACAAACTCCTTGGACAGCAAGTAATGCTGCCAAGTCTCCAATGCTCGGACAAGGGCATAAAGCTCCTTGTCGTAAGTGGGGTAGTTCAGTGAGGCACCACCTAGCTTCTCACTGAAGTATGCCACTGGCCTCCCTCCTTGGGTTAGCACGGCTCCTATGCCTATTCCAGAGGCATCACACTCCACTTCAAATGTCTTGTTGAAGTCGGGCAGGACTAGCACTGGTGCATGTGTAAGGCTGTCCTTCAAGGCATGGAATGCCATCTCCTGAGCTTCCCCCCAGCTGAATCCCACGTTCTTCTTCACTACTGCCGTCCATGGTGAGGCAATACTGCTGAAGTTGGGCACGAATCTCCTATAGAAGCTGCCAGTCCGTGGAAGCTCCTCACTTGGCTGAAGTTGCTTGGTGTTGGCCATTCTTGTATGGCTCGAATCTTCTCTTCATCAACCTGTAGGCCCTGTGAACTTACAACAAAACCTAAGAAGACAAGTTTATCAGTACAAAAGATGCACTTCTTGAGATTGGCATAAAGCTCTTCTTGTCGAAGGGTTTTAAGTACCATCTCAAGATGTGTAAGGTGATTTCTTAAACACTTACTGTAAACTAGAATGTCGTCGAAATAAACTACAAGAAACTTACTGATGTACGCCCTAAGAACTTGGTTCATAAGGCGCATGAAGGTGCTCGGGGCATTAGTCAAGCTGAATGGCATGACTGTCCACTCATAGAGCCCTTGCTTGGTCTTGAAGGCGGTCTTCCACTCATCACCTTCCTTCATCCTGACCTGGTGGTATTCACTCTTAAGGTCTATCTTGGAGAAGACTGTGGCTCCACTCAGCTCATATAGCATGTCATCCAGCCGTGGTATCGGATGCCGGTACTTGACTGTGATGTTGTTGATTGCTCGGCAGTCCACGCACATTCGTCAAGTCCTATCCTTCTTGGGCACTAGTAGCACTGGTACAGCACATGGACTGAGGCTCACTCGAATATAGCCTTTCTCCAGGAGCTCCTTGACTTGCTTCTCAAGCTCCTTGGACTCCTCTGGATTCATCCGGTAGGCTGGCTGGTTGGGCAGGGCTGCTCCGGGCAAGAGGTCAATCTGGTGCTCTATGCCTCGTAGGGGAGGTAAGCCTGCTGGTATCTCTTCTGGGAACACATCCTGAAACTTGTTGAGGAGAGCTGCTACTTCAGGAGGCAGCTCTACCTGTTCTTTCTCTACATTCAACACTTCTTTGAAAATCATTAGTAGCATTAGATCCTTCAAGGCTAAAGCTCTCCGGACATGACTTGGTTGAATAAGAAAATTAGATTTATTGAGCTTCTTTTCCTTACTCATTTGCTGTTGAAGCTCATGTACCTGGGCAGGTTTGAGAGGAGCTAGGCTGACCTTTCTTTTGTCATGCACAAAAGTGTAGAGATTTGTTCGGCCATCATGCCTGGTCTCTTTGTCAAACTGCCATGGCCTTCCTAGCAGAAGATGGCTAGCTTGCATGGGCACCATGTCGCACACGACTTGGTCTTGGTACTTGCCCACACTGAATGGCACAGTGAATTGCTCGTGGATCTTGAGCTCCACTTTGTCATCGAGCCATCTCAATCTATATGGTCGAGGATGCCTTGTCTTCTCTAGACCTAGCTTATCAACCATCTACGCACTAGCAACGTTAGTGCAAGAACCACCATCTATGATGAGGTTACATACCTTGCCCTTTATGGTGCAACGGCTGTGGAAGATATTCTCCTTTGGATGGTCTCTGAAGGATCCACCATTGCACTGAGGATGCGTCTAGTGACCAGCACTTCCCCCACATCAGGGTACTCAATGTCACCGTATTCTCCTTCTGATTCATAGTCCTCTTCATCTTTGGACTCATACTCTCCAGCCTCCGTAATCAGCATGACCCGGTTGTTTGGGCACTCCCTTGAGATGTTTCCGCAACCCCTTCACTTGAAACAAGTTATGCCACGTGATCTTTGAGGGTTAGAAGACTTACTAGGCCCTCTCTGGTCGCGGGTTGGTTCAGGAGGCTTGCTCTTGAACCTTGACTCGATCTCTATGATCTTGCCCTTGTCTACGGGCTTAGGCATGTTGCTTGGTGCCCAAGGCATCTTAGGGTTGCTGCGGATGTCTTGGATCTTACGTTTGATGTGCTGCTCAGCCTGGACAGATAGGTGGAACAAGTCTTTGAAGTCATTGTAGATTTGCCTTTCCACCTTGCGGCTGATTCTTTCTTGGAGTCCATCCAAGAATTGTGCCATCAATGCTTCTTCATCATCATTGAGCTCCAGCCTGTTCCTTAGCTTCTCAAACTCTTCATAGTACTCCCATACTGATCTGGTACTCTGCTTAAGAGTGCGAAAACGACGTTGCACGTCTCTATGAAAGTAAGGTGAAACAAACCTTTGTCGCATGATATCTTTCATGTCGACCCATGACTCTACGGGCCTCATTCTTTTCCTCCTTCGTTCAGATACCTCACGATCCCACCAGATGAAGACATTGTCCATGTGTTGTGCTACTGCCATTGAGACTTTCCTAGGCCCTGGTTGGTTGTAATGATCGAAGATATGATCCATTATTCTCTCCCAATCTAGGTAAGCCTCGGGGTCTACTTTTCCTGCAAAACTTGTTGGAGTTAGCTTAACATCAGGATGAGTTACCCGGTTGTATGCGTGTTCACTTCCATCCTCATGATGTCTAGGAGGCATCCTTGGTCTCTGGTGAAGACCATATGGATCGAAGCCATCATCTTCTGCCTCTGGTTGCCGTGGAGGTCCTCTCGGCCTATGGTGATAGTTATGAGGTTGTGTGTCCTCATCTCCATCTGGCTGGGGCTCCTCCTGTTCGTACCGTGTCCTAAGGTGCTCAGGACCCTCAGCAGGGTCTTGCTCAGCTCTCACGTGCCTTATGGCCTGGAATCTCACAGGCCTTTCCACGCGCTCCAACCTCTCGCCTATTGATGCGAGTTGTGTTTGGAGGGTGGTGAACATGGCCATCATGGCCTCGGCTGCATCTCTATTTTCTTCTCCCATTGCGTACTACATGGAAGAAAACAAGTTATCCTGCTCCTAGAATCGATTAGGAGGATGTTTGTATAGAGAATTCGAAAATTATGCAAAAAGGAAAATCTGAGAAAAGGAAAGATTTGAAAAAAATGGAAGATTTGAAAAAATGGAAACTTTCTTGACAACTATTGCTGGCTGTCCAATTCGAATTTTTTTAGTATTTTTCCTATTTTCTTTTTCTTTTATTTTTAATTTAACTTAAAATTAATGGAAATATGATTTAAACAAAAAGAAAAACGTGAATGGCAATGCAAAAGTGAATCTAAACCCTAGTGATACACGTAGGAGCTAGATGCACTCGGATTGGAGTTTGATGTTATTTTTTTTTATTTTTCTTGAATGAAACTTAAACTAATGCAAGAACTAGAAACAAAACAAGTTAAAGGATAGAAACAGCCTAGTTTAGGAGCTTTAAGCTCTGATACCAAAATGATACAAGCCTCGATTCAAGGCTTATATGCGCGTGGGCTGTTTAGAGAAGGTTAGATGCGAAACTCGACCTTACACTTCTTGGATAGGGGTTTTTGGGTTGGTATTCGATGGAGGGGTGAAGTGAACCATACGAGGGGTGATGAACCTCGTGATAAATCACAAACGTAGAGCTAGGAGGGCTGGTCTCAACTAGATTCTAAGCGCACAAGATTCTTAGAGAGAAAACTTGTTGGAATAAAGTTCTACTTTATTAATATCAAAAAGGTTGTCGAACTACAATGCTGGAAGGAGCCTTATTAATATGCTTGACAGCTTTACCTTCTAGATCCTACCCTGGAAAACAGAAAGAGGCATATATTCGAATTGAAACTTACGTTACTTACCTCACGGCCAAGAAATGGAAGGTGGCCGTCCTTGTGGCATGCACCCGCCTTGCTCCTAGTCTTCGACTTGGAGTAGGGTTAGGAATCTTTGGGCCCTGACCTCTCTTGCCACTAAAGCCCAAGTCTCTGAAGTCTCTTGCATTGTTGAGAAGCCTTTGGACTCTTCTTTGCACTTCTGGCCCATTGTCCTTAGTCGATCTTCCTCTAGGAGCTTGTCGACCCATAAGCTGAACTTGTGGAAGAGTGCTCTTGATCTGCTCCTTGTCATTGCTCCTGGTGGCACTACTGGTCTAGAGACTTCATCTAGATGCATGTCCTGAGGCTGGTAGCTTATTTGGTCCGAGTCTCCTTGTGTAGAAGTTGAAATGCTCATGTACTCGGCTGGATCGGCTGTACCGGCTGGACTGTGCGAGGTACTGGCCGGAATGCCTTCTGGACCGGCCAAGTTGATCCCGGAGTCGGCGGCATCACCAAGGGGACCGGCGGTGTCATCAACATCGCCACCAATTGTGCCGGAGGCTTGGGCCTCTCTGCCAGCAATGCTGATCGGTCCGGTCCTGTTGGTCGAGGGTCCGGCGGTACCACTTGGGCCGGCAGACGTGCCAAATGGCCCTGCTGTCTCGGGCAAGCTTCCTGTTCGGCCAGTCTGGTCTCCTGGCCGGACATACGACCTGATGTCCTCATCACCGCCGGTCCAATTGGTGACGCCGCCGGCTCTGGGATCAACTTTGCCGGCTCAGATGACATTTCGACCAGTACCTCACACAGTCCAGCCGATACAGCCGATCCAGCCGATCCAGCCGAGTGCACCACCATTTCAACATCTACACAAGGAGACTCGGACCAGATAAGCTACCAGCTTCAAGACATGCATCTAGAGGAAGTCTCTACACTAGTGGTGCCACCAGGAGCAATGACAAGGAGCAGATCAGGGGCACTCTTCCAGGAGTTCAGCTTGTGGGTCAACAAGCTCCTAATCGATGCTCGACAAGGAACAGTGGGCCAAGAGTACAAAGAAGAGCCCAAAGGCTTCTCCACAATGCAAGGGATTTAAGAGACATGGGCTTTAGTGGCAAGAGAGGTCAAGGCCGAAGGATTCGTAACCCTACTCCAAGTCAAAGACTAGGAGCTATCCGTGTGCATGCCACAAGGTCGGCCACCTTCCATTTCTTGGCCGAATGGTAAGAACGGTAAGTTTCCAAATTATATACTTGCTTGTTTCTGTTTTGTAGGGTAGAATTTAGATTGTTTACATTTTTGAGTCAAAGACATTATAGGTAGAAGTCCTTTTTTGGTTATGCACTTTTGTAAGTTTTCCATTTGTGCACTTTTTTAAGTTTTCCATTTCTTTTCTTGAGTCGACCCTAGAAGGTCAAGCTGTCGAGCATATTAATAAGGCTCCTTCCTGCATTGTAGTTCGACAACTTTTTTGATAATTAATAAAGATATAATTTTCTTTCTACAAGTTATTCTCTCAAGAGACTTGTGCGCTTAGAACCTAGTTAAGACAAGCCCTCCTAATTCTAATTTTGTGATTTATCACGAGGTTCATCACCCCTCGTGTGATTCGCTTCACCCTTTCATCCATTACCAAACAGAAAACCCCCATCCAGAAGCTTAAGGTTGAGTTTCTCACCTAAACTTTTGGTATCAAAGCTTAAAGCTCCTAAACCAGGTTGTTTCTATCCTTTAATTAGTTTTGCTTCTAGTTCTTGCATTAGTTTAAGTTGCATTCAAGAAAAAAACAAAAAAAACTATGAAACTCCAAACCAAGTGCATCTACCTTTTACGTGCATCACTAGGGCTTAGACTCATTCTTGCATTGCAATTTTCGTCTTTCCTTTTTGCTTAAATCATATTTCCATTATTATTAAAAAGAAAAGAAAAAGAAAAGAAAAAGAAAATAGGAAAACACCAAAAGAAATCGATCCAAACAGCTAGCACTAGTTGTTAGAAAGTTTCCAATTTTTTTCAACTTTCCATGTTTTTGAATTTTCCTTTTTCCCAGTTTTCCTTTTTGCATTTTTTTATAATTCTTCTATATGAAAAATCCTCCTAATAGATTTTAGGAGCAGAGTAACTTGTCCCTTTCTTTTGTAGTACGCAATGGCAGAAGAAAATCGAGATGCAGCCGAGGCCATGATGGCCATGTTCTCCACCCTCCAAACGCAACTCGCATCAATCGGCGAGAGGTTGGAGCGCATGGAGAGGCCTGTGAGATTCCAGGCCATAAGGCACGTGAGCGCTGAGCAAGACCGTGCTGAGGGTGCTGAGCACCCTAGGACACGGCACAAACACGAGGAGCCCCAGCCTGATGGAGATAAGGACGCACAGCCTCATGACTATCACCCTAGGCCGAGAGGACCTCCACGACAACCAGAAGCAGAATGCGATGGCTTCGAGCCATATGGTCATCACCAGAGGCCAAGAATGCCTCCCATACATCATGAGGATGGAGATGAATACGCCTACAACCGGGTAACTCATACTAATGTCAAATTAACACCTCCTAGTTTTGCAGGAAAAGTAGACCCCGAAGCCTATCTTGATTGGGAGAGGAGGATGGATCACATCTTCGATCACTATAACTAACCAGGCCCTAGGAGAGTCTCCATGTCAGTAGCATAACTGATGGGGACATCAGGTCGTATGGCCAGCCAGGAGACCAGACTGGCCGACCAGGAAGCTTGCCCGAGACAGCCGGGCCATTTGGCACGTCTGCCAGCCCAAGCGGTACCGCCGGACCCTCGACCAACAGGACCGGACCGATCAGCATTGCCGGCGGAGAGGCCCAAACCTCCGGCCCTACTGGTGGCGACGTGGATGGCACCGCCGGTCCCATTGGTGATGCTGCCGACTCCGGGATCAGCTTGGCCAGTGCAGAAGGCATTCCGGCCAGTACCTCGCACAGTCCAGCCGGTACAAGCGATCCAGCCAAGTACACGGGCATTTCAACATCTACACAAAGAGACTCGGACCATATAAGCTACCAGCTTCAGGACATGCATCTAGAGGAGGTCTCTACACCAGTGGTGCCACCAGGAGAAATGACAAGGAGCAGATCACAAGCACTCTTCCACAAGTTCAGCTTATGTGTTGACAAGCTCCTAGAGGAAGATCGACTAAGGACAGTGGGCCAGAAGTGCAAAGAAGAGTCCAAAGGCTTCTCAACAATGCAAGGGACTGCAGAGTCGTGGGCTTTAGTGGCAAGAGAGGTCAGGGCTCAAAGATTCCTAACCCTACTCCAAGTCAAAGACTAGGAGCAAGGCGCATGCATGCCACAAGGACGGCAACCTTCCATTTCTTGGCCATGAGATAAGAAAGGTAAGTTTTCAATTCGAATATATGCCTCTTTCCGTTTTGCAGGGTAGGATCTAGATTGTGTACATTTTTGAGTCAAAGACATTTTAGGAATAGGTCCTTTTTCGGTTATGCACTTTTGTACATTTTCCATTTGTGCACTTTTGTAAACTTTCCTTTTCTTTCTTTGAGTCGACCCTAGAAGGTCAAGCTGTCGAGCATATTAATAAGGTTCCTTCCAGCATTGTAGTTTGACAACCTTTCTGATATTAATAAAGTAGAACTTTCTTCCTACAAGCTTTCTCTCAAAAGAGACTTGTGCGCTTAGAATCTAGTTGAGACCAGCCCTCCTAGCTCTAAGTTTGTGATTTATCACAAGGTTCATCACCCCTCGTGTGGTTCACTTCACCCTTCACCCAATACCAAACCAAAAACCCCCTATCCAGAAGTCTAAGGTCAAGTTTCTCACCTAACCTTCTCCAAACAGCCCACGCGCATATAAGCCTTGAATCGAGGCTTGTATCATTTTGGTATCAGAGCTTAAACTTCTTGCATTAGTTTAAGTTTCATTCAATAAAAATAAAAAAAATAACATCAAACTCCAAACCGAGTGCATCTAGTTCCTACGTGTATCACTAGGGTTTAGATTCACTTTTGCATTGCCATTCACGTTTTCCTTTTTGTTAAAATCATATTTCCATTATTTTTAAGTTAAATTAAAAAGAAAACAAAAAGAAATTAGGAAAAATACCAAAATAATTTGAATTGGACAGCTAGCACAAGTTGTAGGAAGTTTCCATTTTCTAAACTTTCCTTTTTTCAGGTTTTTCCTTTTTCTCAACTTTTTCCTTTTTGCAAATTCAAATTCCCCTATAAAAGAAAACACTCGTAATCCACTTAGGAGCAAAATAACTTGTGTTCTTTCTTGTAGCACAATGGTAGAAGAGAATAGAGATGCAGCCGAGGCCATGATGGCCATGTTCACCACCCTCCAAACGCAACTCGCATCGATAGGCGAGAGGTTGGAGCGCGTGGAGAGGCCTGTGAGATTCCAGGCCATAAGGCACGTGAGAGCTGAGCAAAACCGTGCTGAGGGTCCTGAGCACCTTAGGACATGGAACGAACAGGAGGAGCCCCAGCCAGATGGAGATGAGGACGCACCACCTCATAACTATCACCATAGGCCGAGAGGACCTCCACCGCAACCAGAGGCAGAAGGTGATGGCTTTGAGCCATATGGACACCACCAGAGACCTAGAATGCGTCCTAGACATCATGAGGATGGAGATGAACACGCCTACAACCGGGTAACTCATCCTAATGTTAAGCTAACTCCTCCAAGTTTTGCAGGAAAAGTAGACCCCAAGGCTTACCTAGATTGGGAGAGAAGAATGGATCATATCTTCGATCATTACAACCAACGAGGGCCTAGGAGAGTCTCAATGGCAGTAGCACAACTCACGGAAAATGCCCTCATTTGGTGGGATCGTGAGGTATCTGACCGAAGGAGGAAAAGATTGAGGCCCGTAGACTCATGGGTCGACATGAAAGATATCATGCGACAAAGGTTTGTTCCACCTTACTTTCATAAGGACTTGCAACGTCGTTTACGCACTCTTAAGCAGGGTACCAGATCAGTAGAGGAGTACTATGAAGAGTTCGAGAAGCTAAGGAACAGGCTGGAGCTCAATGATGATGAAGAAGCATTGATGGCACAATTCTTGGATGGACTCCAAGAAAGAATCAGCCGCAAGGTGGAAAGGCAAATCTACAATGACTTCAAAGACTTCTTCCACCTATCTGTCCAGGCTGAGCAGCACATCAAACGTAAGAGCCAAGACATCCACAGCAAGCCTTAGATGCCTTGGGCACCAAGCAACATGCCTAAGCCCGTAGACAAGGGCAAGAGCATAGAGATCGAGTCAAGGTTCAAGAGCAAGCCTCCTGAACCAACCCGCGACCAGAGAGAGCCTAGTAAGTCTTCTAACCCTCAAAGATCATGTGACATCACTTGTTTCAAGTGCAGGGGTCGTGGACACATCTCAAGGGAGTGCCCAAACAACCGGGTCATGCTGATTACGGAGGCTGGAGAGTATGAGTCCCAAGATGAAGAGGACTATGAACCAGAAGGAGAATACGGTGACATTGAGTACCCTGATGTGGGGGAAGTGCTGCTCACTAGACGCATCCTCAGTGCAATGGTGGATCCTTCAGAGACCATCCAAAGGGAGAACATCTTCCACAGCCATTGCACCATCAAGGGCAAGGTATGTAACCTCATCATAGATGGTGGTTCTTGCACTAACGTTGCTAGTGCATACATGGTTGATAAGCTAGGTCTAGAGAAGACAAGGCATCCTCGACCATATAGATTGAGATGGCTCGATGACAAAGTGGAGCTCAAGATCCACGAGTAAGTCACTGTGCCATTCAGTGTGGGCAAGTACCAAGACCAAGTCGTGTGAGACGTGGTGCCCATGCAAGCTGGCCATCTTCTCCTAGGAAGGCCATGGCAGTTTGACAAAGAGACCAGGCATGATGGCCGAACAAATCTCTACACTTTTGTGCATGACAAAAGAAAGGTCAGCTTAGCTCCTCTCACACCTGCCCAGGTACATGAGCTTCAATAGCAAATGAGTAAGGAAAAGAAGCTCATTAAATCTAATTTTCTTATTCAACCAAGTCATGTCCGGAGAGCTTTAGCCTCGAAGGATCTAATGCTACTAATGGTTTTCAAAGAAATGTTGAATGTAGAGAAAGAACAGGTAGAGCTACCTCCTGAAGTAGCAGCTCTCCTCAACAAGTTCCAGGATGTGTTCCCGGAAGAGATACCAGCAGGCTTACCTCCCCTACGAGGCATAGAACACCAGATGGACCTCGTGCCCGGAGCAGCCCTGCCCAACTGGCCAGCCTACCGGATGAGTCCATAGGAGTCTAAGGAGCTTGAGAAGCAAGTCAAGGAGCTACTGGAGAAAGGCTATGTTCGAGAGAGCCTCAGTCCATGTGCCGTACCAGTGCTACTAGTGCCCAAGAAGGATGGGACTTGGCGAATGTGCGTGGACTGCCGAGCAATCAACAACATCACAGTCAAGTACCGGCATCCGATACCACGGCTGGATGACATGCAAGATGAGCTGAGTGGAGCCACGTTCTTCTCCAAGATAGACCTTAAGAGTGGATACCACCAGATCAGGATGAAGGAAGGTGATGAATGGAAGACTGCTTTCAAGACAAAGCAAGGGCTCTACGAGTGGACAGTCATGCCATTTGGCTTGACTAATGCCCCTAGCACCTTCATGCGCCTTATGAACCAAGTTTTTAGGGCGTACATCAGTAAGTTTGTTGTAGTTTATTTCGACGACATTCTAGTTTACTGTAAGTGTTTAAGAGATCACCTTACACATCTTGAGATGGTACTTAAAACCCTTCGACAAGAAGAGCTTTATGCCAATCTCAAGAAGTGCATCTTTTGTACTGATAAAGTTATCTTCTTAGGTTTTGTTGTAAGTTCACAGGGCCTACAGGTTGATGAAGAGAAGATTCGAGCCATACAAGAATGGCCAACACCAGGCAACATCAGCCAAGTAAGGAGCTTCCACGGACTGGCCAGCTTCTATAGGAGATTCGTGCCCAACTTCAGCAGTATTGCCTCACCACTGACGGCAGTAGTGAAGAAGAACGTGGGATTCAGCTGGGGAGAAGCTCAGGAGAAGGCATTCCAGGCCTTGAAGGACAGCCTCACACATGCACCAGTGCTAGTCCTGCCCAACTTCAACAAGACGTTTGAAGTGGAGTGTGATGCCTCTGGAATAGGCATAGGAGCAGTGCTAACCCAAGGAGAGAGACCAGTGGCATACTTCAGTGAGAAGCTAGGTGGTGCCTCACTGAACTACCCCACTTACGACAAGGAGCTTTACGCCCTTGTCCGAGCATTGGAGACTTGGCAGCATTACTTGCTGTCCAAGGAGTTTGTGATCCACACTGATCACGAGACTCTCAAACACCTCAGAGGGCAAACCAATCTCAAGAGGAGACATGCCAGGTGGATGGAGTTCATAGAGACCTTCCCGTACATCATCAAGTACAAGAAGGGCAAAGATAATGTGGTAGCCAATGCACTATCAAGGAGGTTTGCCTTGATATCCACCATGGAGGCAA
This sequence comes from Pugionium cornutum, assembly GCA_018901935.1. Taxonomy (NCBI): domain Eukaryota; kingdom Viridiplantae; phylum Streptophyta; class Magnoliopsida; order Brassicales; family Brassicaceae; genus Pugionium; species Pugionium cornutum. The sequence goes on from CM032160.1 coordinate 20,155,493, forward strand.
AGGTCCTAGGATTCAAGCACATCAAGGACCTATACAAGGATGATCCTGACTTTGCTGAGAGCTACAAGGAGTGTGGCACAGGGAGTCATGGCAAGTTTTACATCCATGAGGGATTCTTGTTCCGAGAGAGAAGGCTGTGCATATCACAATGATCATTACGAGAGCTTATCATCCGAGAAGCTCATGGAGGAGGACTCATGGGCCACTTTGGTGTCGACAAGACTCTAGCAGTGGTCAAGGAGCACTTCTACTGGCCACACATCAAAAGGTCAGTAGAGGCTCATTGTGCAAGGTGCATCACTTGCAAGAAGGCGAAGTCCCGAGTGCAACCTCACGGGTTGTATCTCCCACTGCCCATACCGACGCACCCATGGGTAGATATATCAATGGACTTCGTTCTAGGACTGCCCAAGATCAACCACAAAGATGCAATCTTTGTAGTGGTGGACAGATTTTCCAAAATGGCACACTTCATTCCGTGTGCCAATGTCAATGATGCCACGCAAACAGCCGAGCTGTTTTTCAGGGAGATAGTACGGGTTCATGGAGTGCCAAGGACCATCGTGTCAGACAGGGACACCAAGTTCCTCAGCCATTTTTGGAGGACCCTTTGGAGGAAGCTAGGCACGAAGCTACTTTTCTGTACCACCTGCCATCCTCAAACCGATGGCCAAACTGAAGTTGCCAACAGGACACTATCAACTCTTCTCAGGACTACACTAGGGAAGAACTTAAAGACTTGGGTGGAGTGCCTGCCATTCATAGAGTTTGCTTACAACCGAGCCGTGCACTCAGCAACCAAGAAGACACCCTTTGAAGTAGTATACGGCTTCAACCCTCTCACCCCATTGGAGCAAACGCCACTGCCATCAGCAGATATGACATACCTCAATGGAGCATCCAAGGCAGAGTTCATAAGGAAGTTACACCAGAAGGTAGCAGACAACTTGGAGAAGAGGACCGGGCAGTACGTAACTCATGCTAACAAGGGAAGAAAGGAGGTGATCTTTCAACCAGGCGATTGGGTGTGGCTACACCTACTGCAGGAGAGGTTCCCCAACCTATGGAGTTCCAAGCTGGCACCAAGAGGAGATGGACCATTCAGAGTGCTGGAGAGGATCAACAACAACGCCTACCGGATCGAGCTCCCAGGTCAGTTTAATGTGTCCAACACGTTCAACGTAACTGACTTAGCCCCTTTCCAAGCAGATGAACCAGTTTTGAGGTCAAAATCTACCGAAGAGGGAGGGGTTGATGGGGACATCAGGTTGTATGGCCAGCCAGGAGACCAGACTGGCCGACCAGGAAGCTTGCCCGAGACAGCCGGGCCATTTGGCACGTCTGTCGGACCAAGCGTTACCGCCGGACCCTCGACCAACAGGACCCGACCGATTAGCATTGCCGGCGGAGAGGCCCAAACCTCCGGCCCTACTGGTGGCAACGTGGATGACACCGCCAGTCTCATTGGTGATGCCGACGACTCCGGGATCAACTTGGCTGGTCCAGATTCCAGCCAGTACCTCGCACAGTCGAGCCGGTACAAGCGATCCAGCCGAGTACACAGGCATTTCAACATCTACACAAGGAGACTCGGACCAGATAAGCTACCAGCTTTAGGACATGCATCTAGAGAAGGTCTCTACACCAGTGGTGCCCCCAGGAGCAATGACAAGGCTTAGATCAAGAGCACTTTTCCTCAAGTTCAGCTTATGGGTCGACAAGCTCCTAGAGGAAGATCGACTAAGGACAGTGGGCCAGAAGTGCAAAGAAGAGTCCAAAGGCTTCACAACAATGCAAGGGACTTCAGAGACGTGGGCTTTATTGGGTTCAAAGATTCCTAACCCTACTCCAAGTCGAAGACTATGGTAAGGTGCATGCATGCCACAAGGACGGCCACCTTCCATTTTTTGGCCGTGAGGTAAGAAAGGTAAGTTTTCAATTCGAATATATGCCTCTTTCTATTTTGCAGGGTAGGATCTAGATTGTTTACATTTTTGAGTCAAAGACATTTTAGGAATAGGTCCTTTTTTGGTTATGCACTTTTGTACATTTTTCATCTGTGCACTTTTGTAAACTTTCCTTTTCTTTCTTTGAGTCAACCCTAGAAGGTCAAGCTGTCGAGCATATTAATAAGGCTCCTTCCAGCATTGTAGTTTGACAACCTTTTTGATATTAATAAAGTTGAACTTTCTTCCTACAAGCTTTCTCTCAAAAGAGACTTGTGCGCTTAGAATCTAGTTGAGACCCGCCCTCCTAGCTATAAGTTTGAGATTTATCACGAGGTTCATCACCCCTCGTGTGGTTCACTTCACCCTTCACCCAATACCAAACCAAAAACCCCCTATCCAGAAGTCTAAGGTCGAGTTTCTCACCTAACCTTCTCCAAACAGCCCACGCGTATATAAGCCTTGAATCGAGGCTTGTATCAACAACTCACGGACAATGCCCTCATCTTGAGAAGACAAGGCACCCTCGACCATATAGACTGAGATGACTCGATGACAAAGTGGAGCTCAAGATCCATGAGCAAGTCATTGTGCCATTCAGTGTGGGCAGGTACCAAGACCAGGTAGTGTGCGACGTGGTGCCAATGCAAGCTGGCCATCTTCTGCTAGGAAGGCCATGGTAGTTTGACAAGGAGACCAGGTATGATGGCCGAACCAATCTCTACATTTTTGTGCATGACAAGAGAAAGGTCAGCCTAGCTCCTCTCACACCTGCCCAGGTACATGAGCTTCAACAGCAAATGAGTAAGGAAAAAAACTCATTAAGTCTAATTTAATTATTCAAACAAGCCATGTCCGGAGAGCTTTAGCCTTGAAGGATTTAATGCTACTAATGCTTTTCAAAGAAGTTTTGAATGTAGAGAAAGAACAGGTAGAGCTACCTCCTGAAGTAGCAGCTCTCCTCAACAAATTCAAGGATGTATTTCAGGAGGAGATACCAACAGGCTTGCCTCCCCTACGCGGCATAGAGCACCAGTTCGACCTCGTGCTAGGAGCAGTGCAGCCTAACCAGCCAGCCTACCGGATGAGTTCAGAGGAGTCTAAGGAACTTGAGAAGCAAGTCCAGGAGCTCCTGGAGAAAGGCTATTGATGGGGACATCAGGTCGTATGGCCGGCCAGGAGACCAGACTGGCCGACCAGGGAGCTTGCCCGAGACAGCCGGGCCATTTGGCATGTCTGCCGGCCCAAGGTGTACCGCCGGACCCTCGACCAACCGGGCCGGACCGATAAATATTGCCGGTGGAAAAGCCCAAACCTCCGGTCCAACTGGAGGCGATGTGGATGACACCGCCGGTCTAGTTGGTGACGCCGCCGGCTCCGGAATCAACTTGGCCGGAGCAGAAGACATTTTGGCCAGTACCTCGCACAGTCCAGCCGGTACAGCCGATCCAGCCGAATACACGGGCATTTCAACATCAACACAAGGAGACCCGGACCAGATAAGCTACCACCTTCAAGATATGCATCTAGAGGAAGTCTCTACACCAGTGGTGCCACCAGGAGCAATGACAAGGAGCAGATCAAGGGCACTCTTCCAGAAATTCAGCTTATGGGTGGACAAGCTCCTAGAGGATGATCAAGAAAGGACAGTAGGCCAGAAGTGCAAAGAAGAGCCTAAAGGCTTCTCAACAATGCAAGGGACTTCAGAGACTTGAGCTTTAGAGGCAAGAATGGTCAAGGCCCAAAGATTCCTAACCCTACTCTAAGTCGAAGACTAGGAGCAAGGCGTGTGCATGCCACAAGGACGGCCACCTTCCATTTCTTGGCCATAAGGTAAGTAAGGTAAGTTTTCAAATTGGATATTTGCCTCTTTCTGTTTTGCAGGGTAGGATCTAGATTATTTACATTTTTGAGTCAAAGACATTTTAGGAATAGGTCCTTTTTCGGTTATGCACTTTTGTACGTTTTCCATTTGTGCACTTTTGTAAATTTTCCATTTCTTTTTTGAGTCAACCCTAGAAGTTCAAGCTGTCGAGCATATTAATAAGGCTCCTTCCAGCATTATAGTTCGACAACCTTTTTGATAATTAATAAAGTGCGAATTTTCTTCTACCAGTTTTTCTCTCTAAGAGACTTGTGCGCTTAGAACCTAGTCGAGACCAGCTCTCCTAGCTCTAAGTTTGTGATTTATCACGAGGTTCATCATCCCTCGTGTGGTTCACTTCACCCTTCCATCCAATAGCAACCAGAAAACACCTATCTAGAATCTTAAGATCGAGTTTCTCACCTAAACTTCTCCAAACGGCCCACGCGCATCCAAGCCTCGAATCGAGGCTTGTATCATTTTGGTATTAGAGCTTAAAGCTCCTAAACCAGGTTGTTTCTATCCTTTAATTAGTTTAAGTCGCAGTCAAGAAAAATCAAAAAATAACATCAAACTCCAAACCGAGTGCATCTAGCTTCTACGTGTATCACTAGGGCTTTGATTCACTCTTGCATTGCAATTTACGTTTTCCTTTTTGCTTAATTCATATTTCCATTATTTTTAAGTTAAATTAAAAAGAAAAGAAAAAGAAAATAGAAAAATACCAAAAAGAATTCGACCAAAAAACAGCTAGCACAAGTTGTAAGAAGTTTCCATTTTTCTAGATTTTCCATTTTTCAAATTTTTCCATTTTCCAGATTTTTCCTTTTTGTATTTTTTCGAATTCTCTATATAAGAAATCCTCCTAATCGAATTTAGGAGTAGAATAACTTGTCTTCTTTCTTTGTAGTATGCAATGGCATAAGAAAATATAGAAGCAGCTGAGGCCATGATGGCCACGTTCACCACCCTCCAAAACCCAACTCGCATCAATCGGCGAGAGGTTGGAGTGCGTGGAGAGGCCTATGAGGCTCCAGGCCATAAGGCAAGTGAGGGCTGAGCAAGACCGTGCTGAGGGTTCTGAGCACCTTAGGACACGGCACAAACAGGAGGAGCCCCAGCCAGATGGAGATGAGGACGCACAGCCTCATAACTATCACCCTAGGCCGAGAGGACCTCCACGGCAACAAGAGGCAGAAGGTGATGGCTTCGAACCATATGGTAATACCAGAGGCCAAGGATGCCTCCTTGACATCACGAGGATGGAGATGAACACGCCTATCACCGGGTAACTCATCCTGATGTGAAGTTAACACCTCCTAGTTTTGCAGGAAAAGTAGACCCCGAAGCCTATCTTGATTGGGAGAGGAGGATGGACCACATCATCGATCACTACAACCAACCAGGCCCTAGGAGAGTCTCCATGGCAGTAGCACAACTCACGGACAATGCCCTCATCTGGTGGGATCGTGAGGTGTCTGACCGAAGGAGGAAAAGATTGAGGCCCGTAGACTCATGGGTCGACATGAAAGACCTCATGAGACAAAGGTTTGTTCCACCTTATTTTCATAGAGATTTGCAAAGACGTTTTCGTACTCTTAAGCAGGGTACCAGATCAGTTGAGGAATACTATGAAGAGTTTGAGAGACTAAGGAAGAGGCTGGAGCTCAATGACAATGAGGAGGCTTTGATGGCACAGTTTTTGGATGGACTACAAGAAAGAATCTACAATGACTTCAAGGACTTTTTCCACCTATCTGTCCAGGCTGAGCAGCACATCAAACGTAAGAGCCAAAACATCCGCAGCAAGCCTAAGACGCCTTGGGCACCAAGCAACATTCCCAAGCCCGTGGACAAAGGCAAAAGCATAGAGATCGAGTCACTGTTCAAGAGCAAGCCTCCTGAGCCTACCCGTGACCAGAGAGAGCCTAGTAAGTCCTCTAACCCTTAAAGATCACGTGACATCACTTGTTTCAAGTGTAGGGGTCGCTGACATATCTCAAGGGAGTGCCCAAACAACCGGGTCATGCTGATTACGGAAGCTGGAGAGTATGAATCCCAAGATGAAGAGGACTATGAACCAGAAGGAGAATACGGTGACATTGAGTACACTGATGTGGGGAAAGTGCTGGTCACTAGACGCATTTTCAGTGCAATGGTGGATCCCTCAGAGACCATCCAGAGGTAGAACATCTTCCACAGCCGTTGCACCATCAAGGGCACGGTATGTAACCTCATCATATATGGTGGTTCTTGCACTAACGTTGCTAGTGCGTACATGGTTGATAAGCTAGGTCTAGAGAAGACAAGGCACCCTCGACCATATAGACTGAGATGGCTCGATGACAAAGTGGAGCTCAAGATCCATGAACAAGTCACTGTGCCATTCAGTGTGGGCAAGTACCAAGACCAAGTAGTGTGCGACGTGGTGCCAATGCAAGCTGGCCATCTTCTGCTAGGAAGGCCATGGCAGTTTGACAAGGAGACCAGGCATGATGGCCGAACCAATCTCTACACTTTCGGGCATGACAAGAGAAAGGTCAGCCTAGCTCTTCTCATACCTGCCCAGGTGCATGAGGTTCAACAGCAAATGAGTAACAAAAAGAGGCTCATTAAACTAATTTTCTTATTCAACCAAATCATTTCTGGAGAGCTTTAGCCTCGAAGGATCTAATGCTCTACTAATGGTTTTCAAAGAAGTGTTAAATGTAGAGAAAGAACATGTAGAGCTACCTCCTGAAGTAGCAGCTCTCCTCAACAAGTTCCAGGATGTGTTCCCGGAAGAGATACCAGCAGGCTTACCTCCCCTACGAGGCATAAAGCACCAGATCAACCTCGTACCCAGAGCAGCCCTGCCCAACTGGCCAGCCTACCGGATGCGTCCAGAGGAGTCTAAGGAGCTTGAGAAGCAAGTAAAGGAGCTCCTGGATAAAGGGTATGTTTGAGAGAGCCTCAGTCCATGTGCCGTACCAGTGCTACTAGTACCCAAGAAGGATGGGACTTGGCGAATGTGCTGGACTGCCGAGCAATCAACAACATCACAGTCAAGTACCGGCATCCGATACCATGGCTGGATGACATGTTAGATGAGCTGAGTGGAGCCACAGCCTTCTCCAAGATAGACCTCAAGAGTGGATACCACCAGGTCAGGATGAAGGAAGGTGATGAGACTGCTTTCAAGATAAAGCAAGGGCTTTATGAGTGGACAGTCATGCCATTCGGCTTGACTAATGCCCCAAGCACCTTCATGCGCCTTATGAACCAAGTTCTTAGGGCGTACAACAGTAAGTTTGTTGTAGTTTATTTCGATGACATTTTAGTTTATAGTAAGTGCTTAAGGAATCACCTCACACATCTTGAGTTCGTGATTAAAACCCTTCGACAAGAAGAGCTTTATGGCAATCTCAAGAAGTGCATCTTTTGTACTGATAAACTTGTCTTCTTAGGCTTTGTTGTAAGTTCACAGGGCTTACAGGTTGATGAAGAGAAGATAAGAGCCATACAAGAATGGCCAACACCGAGCAACATCAGCCAAGTGAGGAGTTTCCACGGTCTGGCCAGCTTCTACAGGAGATTCGTGCCCAACTTCAGCAGTATTGCCTCATCATTGACGGCAGTAGTGAAGAAGAACGTGGGATTCAGCTGGGGAGAAGCTCAGGAGAAGGCATTCCAGGCCTTGAAGAACAGCCTTACGCATGCACCAGTACTAGTCTTGCCCGACTTCAACAAGACATTTGAAGTGGAGTGTGATTCCTCTGGAATAGGCATAGGAGCGGTGCTGACTCAAGGAGGAAGGCCAGTGGCATACTTCAGTGAGAAGCTAGGTGGTGCCTCACTGAACTACCCCACTTACGACAAGGAGCATTATGCCCCAATCCGAGCCTTGGAGACTTGGCAGCATTACTTGCTGTCCAACGAGTTTTTGATCCACACTGATCACGAGACTCTCAAACACCTCTGAGGGCAAACCAATCTCAAGAGGAGACATGCCAAGTGGATGGAGTTCATAGAGACCTTCCCGAACGTCATCAAGTACAAGAAGGGCAAGGACAATGTGGTAGCCGATGCACTATCAAGGAGGTTTGCCTTGATATCCACCATGGAGGCAAAGGTCTTAGGATTCGAGCACATCAAGGACCTATATAAGGATGATCCTGACTTTGCTGAGAGCTACAAGGAGTGTGGCACAGGAAGTCAATGCAAGTTCTACATTAATGAGGGGTTCTTGTTCCAAGAGAGAAGGCTTTGCATACCACAAGGATTGTTACGGGAGCTTATCATCCGAGAAGCTCATGGAGGAGGACTCATGGGCCACTTTGGTGTCGACAAGACTCTAGCAGTGGCCAAGAAGCACTTCTACTGGCCACACATCAAAAGGTCAGTAGAAGCCATTATGCAAGGTGCATCACTTGCAAAAAGGCGAAGTCCCGAGTGCATCCTCACGGGTTGTATCTCCCACTGCCCATACCTTCACATCCATGGATGGACATTTTCATGGACTTCGTTCTAGGTCTGCCCAAGATCAACCACAAAGATGCAATCTTTGTAGTGGTGGACAGATTCTCCAAGATGGCACATTTCACTCGTGTGCCAATGTTAATGATGGCATGCAAACAGCCGAGCTGTTCTTCAGGCAGATAGTACGGCTTCATGGAGTGCCAAGGACCATCGTGTCAGACAGGGACACCAAGTTCCTCAGCCATTTCTGGAGGACCCTTTGGAGGAAGCTAGGCATGAAGCTGCTCTTCTCTACCACCTGCCAGCCTCAAACCGATGGCCAAACTGAAGTAGTCAACCAAACATTGTCAACTCTTCTCATGACTACACTAGGGAAGAACCTCAAGACTTGGGTGGAGTGCCTGCCATACATAGAGTTCGCATACAACCAAGCCGTGCACTCAGCAACCAAGAAGACCCCATTTGAAGTAGTCTACCGCTTCAACCCTCTCATACCATTGGAGCAAACACCACTGTCACCAGCACAGATGACCAACCTCAACGGAGCATCCAAGGCGGAGTTCATAAGGAAGATACACCAGAAGATAGCAGAGAATTTGGAGAAAAGGACCGGGCAGTACGTGACTCATGCCAACAAGGGAAGAAAGGAGGTGATTTTTCAATCAGACGATTGGGTGTGGCTACACCTACGGCAGGAGAGGTTCCCCAACCTAAGGAGTTCCAAGCTAGCACCAAGAGCAGATGGACCATTCAGAGTGCTGGAGAGGATCAACAATAACGCCTACCGGATCGAGCTCCCAGGTGAGTTTAATGTGTGCAACATGTTCCACGTAACTGACTTAGCCCCTTTCCATGGAGATGAACCAGTTTTGAGGTCAAAAGCTACTGAAGGGGGAGGGGATGATGGGGACATCAGGTCGTATAGCTGGCCAGGAGACCAGACTGGCCGACCAGGAAGCTTGCCCAAGACAGCGGGGCCATTTGGCGCATCTGCCAGCCCAAGCGGTACCACCGGGCCTTCGACCAGCCAGGCCGGACCAACCAACAATTCCGGCGGAGAGGCCCAAACCTCTGGCCTAACTGGTGGTGACGTGGATGACACCGCTGGTCCAATTGGTGACGCCGCCGGCTCTGGGATCAACTTGGCCGGCTCAGATGGCATTTCGGCCAGTACCTCGCACAGTCCAGCCGGTACAGCCGATCCAGCCGAGTGCACCACCATTTCAACATCTACACAAGGAGACTCGGATCAGATAAGCTACCAGCTTCAAGACATGCATCTAGAGGAAGTCTCTACACTAGTGGTGCCACCAGGAGCAATGACAAGGAGCAGATCAGGGGCACTCTTCCACAAGTTCAGCTTGTGGGTCAAGAAGCTCCTAATCGATGCTTGACAAGGAACAGTGGGCCAAGAGTACAAAGAAGAGCCCAAAGGCTTCTCCACAATGCAAGGGACTTCAGAGACGTGGGCTTTAGCGGCAAGAGAGGTCAAGGCCCAAGGATTCGTAACCCTACTCCAAGTTGAAGACTAGGATCTAGGCGCGTGCATGCCACAAGGCCGGCCAGCTTCCATTTCTTGGCCGAAAGGTAAGAAAGGTAAGTTTCCAAATTATACACTTGCCTCTTTCTGTTTTGCAGGGTAGGATTTAGATTTTTTACATTTTTGAGTCAAAGACATTTTAGGTAGAAGTCCTTTTTTGGTTATGCACTTTTGTAAGTTTTCCATTTCTTTTCTTGAGTTGACCCTAGAAGGTCAAGCTGTCGAGCATATTAATAAGGCTCCTTCAAGCATTGTAGTTCGACAATCTTTTTGATAATTAATAAAGATCGAATTTTCTTTCTACAAGTTATTCTCTCAAGAGACTTGTGCGCTTAGAACCTAGTTGAGACCAGCCCTCCTAGCTCTAAGTTTGTGATTTATCACGAGGTTCATCACCCTTCGTGTGGTTCACTTCACCCTACCATCCATTACCAAACAGAAAACCCCCATCCAGAAGCTTAAGGTTGAGTTTCTCACCTAAACTTCTCCAAAC
>CM032160.1:20173379-20192998 GCA_018901935.1 Pugionium cornutum
TCTACACCTTCGTGCATGACAAGAGAAAGGTCAGCCTAGCTCCTCTTACACCTGCCCAAGTACATGAGCTACAACTCCAAATGAGTAAGGAAAAGAAACTTGTCAAGTCTAACTTTCTTATTCAACCTAGTCATGTCCGGAGAGCTTTAGCCTCGAAGGACTTAATGTTACTAATGGTTTTCAAGGAAGTGTTGAGTATAGAACAGGGACAGGTAGAGCTACCTCATGAAGTAGCAACACTCCTCAACAAATTCCAGGATGTATTTCCAGAGGAGATACCAGCAGGCTTGCCTCCTTTACGTGGCATAGAACACCAGATTGATCTAGTGCCGGAGCAGCCCTGCCCAAGCCAGCCTACGGATGAGTCCAGAGGAGTCAAGGAGCTTGAGAAGCAAGTCAAGGAGCTCCTGGAGAAAGGATATGTTCGAGAGAGCCTCAGTCCATGTGCTGTACCAGTGCTACTAGTGCCCAAGAAGGATGGGACTTGGCGCATGTGTGGACTGCCGAGCAATCAACAACATCACAGTCAAGTATAGGCATCCAATACCACGACTGGATGACATGCTAGATGAGCTGAGTGGAGCCACGGTCTTCCAAGATAGACCTCAAAAGTGGATACCACCAGGTAAGAATGAAGGAAGGTGATGAGTGGAAGACTGCTTTCAAGACAAAGCAAGGGCTCTGAGTGGACAGTCATGCCATTTGGCTTGACTAATGCCCCAAGCACCTTCATCGCCTTATGAACCAAGTTCTTAGGGCGTACATCAGTAAGTTTGTGGTAGTTTATTTTGATGACATACTTGTTTATAGTAAGTGCCTCACGGAACACCTCACACATCTTGAGATGGTCCTTAAAACCCTTCGACAAGAAGAGCTTTATGCCAATCTCAAGAAGTGCACCTTTTACTGATAAGCTTGTCTTTTTAGGTTTTGTTGTGAGTTCACAGGGCCTACAGGTTGATGAGGAGAAGATTCGAGCCATACAAGAATGGCCAACACCAGGAAACATCAGCCAAGTAAGGAGCTTCCACGGACTGGCCAGCTTCTATAGGAGATTCGTGCCCAACTTCAGCAGTATTGCCTCACCACTGACGGCAGTAGTGAAGAAGAACGTGGGATTCAGCTGGGGAGAAGCTCAGGAGAAGGCATTCCAGGCCTTGAAGGACAGCCTTACACACGCACCAGTGCTAGTCCTTCCCGACTTCAACAAGACGTTTGAAGTGGAGTGTGATGCCTCTGGAATAGGCATAGGAGCAGTGCTAACCCAAGGAGGGAGACCAGTGGCATACTTCAGTGAGAAGCTAGGTGGTGCCTCACTGAACTACCCCACTTATGACAAGGAGCTCTATGCCCTTGTCCGAGCATTGGAGACTTGGCAGCATTACTTGCTGTCCAAGGAGTTTGTGATCCACACTGATCACGAGACTCTCAAACACCTCAGAGGGCAAACCAATCTCAAGAGGAGACATGCCAGGTGGATGGAGTTCATAGAGACCTTCCGTACATCATCAAGTACAAGAAGGGCAAAGACAATGTGGTAGCCGATGCACTATCAAGGAGGTTTGCCTTGATATCAACCATGGAGGCAAAGGTCCTAGGATTCGAGCACATCAAGGATCTATACAAGGATGATCCTGACCTTGCTGAGAGCTACAAGGAGTGTAGCACAGGAGTCATGGCAAATTCTACATCCATGAGGATTCTTGTTCCGAGAAAGAAGGCTGTGCATACCACAAGGATCACTAAGGAGCTTATCATCCGAGAAGCTCATGGAGGAGGACTCATGGGCCACTTTGGTGTCGACAAGACTCTAGCAGTGGTCAAGGAGCACTTCTACTGGCCACACATCAAGAGGACAGTAGAAGCACATTGTGCAAGATGCATCACTTGCAAGAAGGCAAAGTCCGAGTGCAACCTCACGGGTTGTATCTCCCACTGCCCATACCAACACATCCATGGGTGGACATCTCGATGGATTTTGTTCTAGGTCTGCCCAAGATCAACCACAAAGATGCAATCTTTGTAGTGGTGAACAGATTCTCCAAGATGGCACATTTCATCCCATGTGCCAATGTCAATGATGCCACACAAACAGCTGAGCTGTTCTTCAGAGATAATGCGGCTTCATGGAGTGCCAAGGACCATCGTATCAGATAGGGACACCAAGTTCCTCAGCCATTTCTGGAGGACCCTTTGGAGAAAGCTAGGCACAAGCTACTCTTCTCAACCACTTGCCATCCTCAAACCGATGGCCAAACTGAAGTTGTCAACAGGACCTATCAACTCTTCTCAGAACAACACTAGGGAAGAACCTAAAGACTTGGGTGGAGTGCCTGCCATTCATTGAGTTAGCCTACAACCGAGCCGTGCACTCAGCAACCAAGAAGACCATTTGAAGTGGTATACGGTTTCAACCCTCTCACCCCATTGGAGCAAACACCACTGCCACCAGCTGAGATGACCAACCTCAGGAGCATCCAAAGCAGAGTTCATAAGGAGGTTACACCAGAAGGTAGCAGAGAACTTGGAGAAGAGGACCGGACAGTCGTGACTCATGCCAACAAAGGAAGAAAGGAGGTGATCTTTCAACCAGGCGATTGGGTGTGGCTACACCCTGGCAGGAGAGGTTCCCAAACCTAAGGAGTTCAAGCTAGCACCAAGAGGAGATGGACCATTCAGAGTGCTCGAGAGGATCAACAACAACGCCTACGGATCGAGCTTCAGGTGAGTTTAATGTGTCCAATCGTTCAATGTTATGACTTGGCCCCTTTCCATGCAGATGATCCAGTTTTGAGGACAAAACCTACTGAAGAGGGAGGAATGATGAGGACATCAGGTCGTACATCCAGCCAGGAGACCAGACTGGCCGACCAGGAAGCTTGCCGAGACAGCAGGACCATCTGGCGCCTGCGGACCGCGGACCTCGACCTATAGGACCAGACCGGTCAACATCGCGGCGGAGGCCCAAGCTTCCGGCACACTTGGTGGGGCGTGAATGACACCGGTCCCCTGATGACACCGCCGACTCCGGGATCAACTTGGCGGTCCTGAAGTCATTCCGGCCAGTACCGCGCACAATCCAGCCGGTACAGGCCATCCAGCCGAGTACATACACTTCCACTTCTACACAAGAGGACTCGGACCAAATGAGCTACCAGCTCCAGGACATGCACTTAGAGGAAGTATCTACACCAGTGGTACCTCCAGGAGCAATGACAAGAAGCAGATCAAAGCACTCTTCCACAAATTCAGCTTATGGGTCGACAAGCTTCTAGAGGAAGAGCAGCTAAGGACAATGGGCCAGAAGAGCAAATTAGAGTCCAAAGGCTTCTCAACAACACAAGGAACATCAGAGACTTGGGCTTTAGTGGCAAGAGAGGTCAGAGATTTTAACCTACTATAGTCGGACTAAGAGCAAGCGTGCATGAAGGGGCCACCTTCCAAGGCCGTGAGGTGAGTTAAAATGAGTTTAATATATGCCTCTTCTGTTTTGCAGGGTTTCCTAGTTCTTTTACATTTTTGAGTCAACCAAGAACTTATTAAATCTAGCTTGAGTTTATATAACTAAAATAGAAGTTTTAAGGTTTCAAAAGCTTGTACTTCTTAACTTCCTTTGGCATGTGCTCCTTTCTGACTTTGTAAACTTTGACCCTTTCTGGCCTTGGATTTGATGGCCCGTCCTTACTGCTCTTCCTCTAGAAGGTCAAGCTGTGTGGAAAGATCTGCTTGATTCACCAGGAACTTCCTCAAAGAGCTAGCCTTCCAGCTGGATCCTGTCCCTAGTACTCGACAGTTGTCCCTTTCATGATTATTAAGTGTCCGGAAATGTGAGTAGAACTTTGGGTGTCTAGCTTCCTGGTCCCAGTTTCTCTCTGGCGACCTGATGTCTCATCTCCCTCTCTTGTTAACTGGATCATCTATGGAAACCTCAGTGAACGTTGGACACATTAAACTCCTGGAGCTCGATCCGGTGGTTGTTGATCCTCTCCATCTGAATGGTCCATCTCTTGGTGCTAGCTTGGAACTCCTTAGGTTGGGAACCTCTCCACCGGGTGTAGCCACATAATCGCCTGGTTGAAAGATCACCTTCTTCCTTGTTGGCATGAGTCACGTACTCCGGTTCCAATCTACCTTCTGGTGTTCCTTATGAACTCTGCTTGGATGCTCCGTTGAGGTTGGTCATCTGCTGGTGGCAGTGGTGTTTATCCAATGGGGTGAGGGTTGAGCTGTATACCACTTCAAATGTGTCTTCTTGGTTGCTGAGTGCGGCCAACTCAATGAATGGGACTCCACCAAGTCTTTAGGTTCTTCCTAGTGTAGTTCTGAGAAGAGTTGATGTGACAACTTCAGTTTGGCCATCGGTTTGAGGATGGCAAGTGGTAGAAGAGCTTTGCCTAGCTTTCTCAAAGGTCCTCCAGAAATGGCTGAGGAACTTGGTGTCCCTGTCTGACGATGGTCCTTGGCACTCCATGAAGTACTATCTCCTGAAGAACAGCTCAGCTGTTTGTGGCATCATTGACATTGGCACAGATGAAGTGTGCCATCTTGGAAATCTGTCCACCACTACAAAGATTGCATCTTTGTGGTTGATCTTCAGACCTAGAACTCATGAATGTCCACCCATGGATGTGTGGTATGGGCAGTGGGAGATACAACCCGTGAGGTTACTCACTTTGCCTTCTTGCAAGTGATGCATTGCACAATGTGCTTCTACTGTCCTCTTGATGTGTGGCCAGTAGAAGTGCTCCTTGACCACTGCTAGAGTCTTGTCGACACCAAAGTGGCCCATGAGTCCTCCTCCATGAGCTTCTCGGATGATAAGCTCCTGATCCTGTGGTATGCAGCCTTCTCTCGGAACAAGAATCCCTCATGGATGTAAATTTGCCATGACTCCTGTGCACACTCCTTGTAGCTCTCAGCAAGTCAGGATCATCCTTGTATAGTCCTTGATGTGCTCGAATCCTAGGACCTTTGCCTCCATGGTGATATCAAGGCAAACCTCCTTGATAGTGCATCGGCTACCACATTGTCTTTGCCCTTGTGTACTTGGGGAAGGTCTCTATGAACTCCATCCACCTGGCATGTCTCCTCTTGAGATTGGTTTGCCCTCTGAGGTGTTTGAGAGTCTCGTGATCAGTGTGGATCACAAACTCCTTGGACAGCAAGTAATGCCAAGTCTCAATGCTCGGACAAGGGCATAAGCTCCTTGTCATAAGTGGGGTAGTTCAGTGAGGCACCACCTAGCTTCTCACTGAAGTATGCCACTGGTCTCCCTCCTTGGGTTAGCACTGCTCCTATGCCTATTCAGAGGCATCACACTCCACTTCAAATCTTGTTGAAGTCGGGAAGGACTAGCACTGTAGGCTGTCCTTCAAGGCCTGGAATGCCTTCTCCTGAGCTTCCCAGCTGAATCCACGTTCTTCTTCACTACTGCCGTCATGGTGAGGCAATACTGCTGAAGTTGGGCACGAATCTCCTATAGAAGCTGGCCAGTCCGTGGAAAAGTTTGGGTGTTGGCCATTCTTGTATGCAATCTCTTCATCAACCTGTAGGCCCTGTGAACTACAACAAAACCTAAAAGACAAGCTTATCAGTACAAAATGCACTTCTTGAGATTGGCATAAAGCTCTTCTTGTCGAAGGGTTTTAAGGACCATCTCAAGATGTGAGGTGTTCCTAGGCACTTACTATAAACAAGTATGTCATCAAATAAACTACAAACTTACTGATGTACGCCCTAAGAACTTGGTTCATAAGGCGCATGAAGGTGCTTGGGGCATTAGTCAAGCAATGGCATGACTGTCCACTCGTGAGCC
The DNA here is from genome assembly GCA_018901935.1 of Pugionium cornutum. NCBI lineage: Eukaryota > Viridiplantae > Streptophyta > Magnoliopsida > Brassicales > Brassicaceae > Pugionium > Pugionium cornutum. Next base: position 20,179,195 of record CM032160.1, read on the forward strand.
CTTGCTTTGTCTTGAAAGCAGTCTTCACTCATCACCTTCCTTCATTCTTACCTGGTGGTATCCACTCTTGAGGTCTATCTTGAGAAGACCGTGGCTCCACTCAGCTCATCTAGCATGTCATCCAGCGTGGTATGGATGCATATGACTGTGATGTTGTTGATTGCTGCAGTCCACTTCCAAGTCCCATCCTTCTTGGGCACTAGTAGCACTGGTACAGCACATGGACTGAGGCTCTCTCGAACATATCCTTTCTCCAGGAGCTCCTTGACTTGCTTCTCAAGCTCCTTGGACTCCTCTGGACTCATCCGGTGCTGGCTGGTTGGGCAGGGCTGCTCCGGGCACTAGATCAATCTGGTGTCTATGCCACGTAGGAGGCAAGCCTGCTGGTATCTCTCTGGAAACATCCTGGAACTTGTTGAGGAGTTGCTACTTCATGAGGTAGCTCTACCTGTTCTTTCTATACTCAACACTTCTTGAAAACCATTAGTACATTAAGTCCTTGAGGCTAAAGCTCTCCGGACATGACTAGGTTGAATAAGAAATTAGACTTGAGTTTCTTTTCCTTACTCATTTGGTTGAAGCTCATGTACTGGGCAGGTGTAGAGGAGCTAGGCTGACCTTTCTTGTCATGCACAAAGTGTAGAGATTGGTTCGCCATCATGCCTGGTCTCTTTGTCAAACTGCCATGGTCTTCCTAGTAGAAGATGGCCAGCTTGCATGGGCACCACGTCGCACCGACCTGGTCTTGGTACTTGCCCACTGAATGGCACAGTGACTTGCTCATGATCTTGAGCTCCACTTTGAGCCATCTCAGTATATGTAGGATGTCTTCTCTAGACCTAGCTTATCAACCATATACACTACGTTAGCAAGAACCACCATCTATGATGAGGTTACATACCTTTCCCTTGATGGTTGTGGAAGATGTTCTCCCTTTGGATGGTCTCTGAAGGATCCACCATTGCACTGAGGATCGTCTAGTGACCAGCACTTCCCCCATCAGGGTACTCAATGTCACCATATTCTCCTTCTGGTTCATAGTCCTCTTCATCTTGGGATCATATTCTCCTCCTAAACAGCATGACGGTTGTTTGGGCACTCCTTGAGATGTGTCCACGTCCCTACACTTGAAACAAGTTATGTCACGTGATCTTTGAGGGTTAGAAGACTTACCAGGCTCTCTCTGGTCACGGGTGGGTTCAGGAGGCTTGCTCTTGAACCTTGACTCGATCTCTACGCTTTTGCCTTTGTCCACTGGCTTAGGCATGTTGCTTGGTGCCCAAGGTGTCTTAGGCTTGCGGATGTCTTGGCTCTTCGTTTGATGTGCTGCTCAGCCTGGACAGATAGGTGGAACAAGTCCTTGAAGTCATTGTAGATTTGCCTTTCCACCTTGCGGCTGATTCTTTCTTGGAGTCCATCCAAGAATTGTGCCATCAATGCTTCTTCATCATCATTGAGCTCCAATCTGTTCCTTAGCCTCTCGAACTCTTCATAGTACTCCTCTACTGATCTGGTACCTGCTAAAAGCTTGGAAACCTTTGTCCATGAGTCTTTCATCCATGAGTCTAGCCTCATTCTCCTCCTTGTCAGATACCTCACGATCCCACCAGATGAGGCATTGTCCGAGTTGTGCTACTGCCAAGAGACTCTCCTAGGTGGTTGGTTGTATGATCAGATATGATCCATTCCTCTCCCAATCTAGTAAGCCTCAGTCTACTTTTCCTGCAAAACTTCAGGAGTTAGTTGTCGTTCATCTCATTATGTCTAGGAGGCATTCTTGGTCTCTGGTGAGACCATATGGCTCAAATCATCTTCTGCCTCTGGTTGGAGGTCCTCTCCCTATGGTGATAGTTATGAGGTGTGTCCTCATCTCCATCTGGCTGGGGCCTCCTGTTGCTGTCCTAAGGCAGGCCTCAGGAGTCTTGCTCAGCTTCCTCCTATGGCCTGGAATCTCACAGGCCTCCATACCTCTATGGATCGAGTTTTGGAGGTGGTGAACATGGATCAGCTTCTCTATTTTCTTCTGCCCAGAAGAACAAGTTATGCTCTAAATTATTAGGAGGCTTTATATGATTGAAAATGAAAAGGAAAACTGAAGGAAATTGAAAAGGAAATTTCTTGACAACTAGTGCTTGTCAATTCTTTGTATTTTCCTATTTTTTTTTTTTCTTTTAATTTAACTTAAAATAATGGAAATATGATTTAACAAAAGGAAAACATGATGCAATGCAAAGTGAATCTAAACCCTAGTGATACAGGAGCTAGATGCACTCGGTTTGAGTTTGATGTTATTTTTATTTTCTTGAATGACAAAACTGGTAGAAACAACCTGGTTTGTAAGTGATCAAAGACTATTTGATGACTCATTCCTACCCTCCCAATCTAGGTTAAAGCCTCTCTCTTAAAGATGTGTCTTGTGATTGTTGAAGCCTTTGGACTCTAATTTGCTCTTCTTTGTCCTTAGCTGCTCTTCCTCTAGAAGCTTTAAGCTGAATTTGTGGAAGAGTGCTCTTGATCTGCTTCTTGTCATTGCTCCTGGAGGTACCACTGGTGTAGATACTTCCTCTAGGTGCATGTCCTGGAGCTGGTAGCTCATTTGGTCCAGTCCTCTTGTGTAGAAGTGGAAATGTGCGTGTACTCGGCTGGATGGCCTGTAGCTGGATGTGCAGTACTGGCGGAATGACTTCAGGGCCAAGTTGATCCCAGAGGGACCCGGTGTCACGCCACCAAGTGTGCGGAAGCTTGGGCCACCACGGTCAGGCCTATGCAGGTCGAGGTTGCGGTACCTCTGGTCCGGCGGCACTGCTTGGGGGCTGTGTCCAGGGCAAGCTTCCTGGCTTCGCCGTCTGGTCTCCTGGCTGGAGATACGACCTGATGTCCTCATCATTCCCCCCTCTTCAGTAGGTTTGTCCTCAAACTGGTTCATCTGCATGAAAGCTAAGTCAGTAACATTAGCGTATTGGACATTAAACTCACCTAGTTCGATCCGGTGGCGTTGTTGTTGATCCTGAGCACTCTGAATGGTCCATCTCCTTGGTGCTAGCTTGGAACTCCTTAGGTTTGGGAACCTCCTCTGTGTGTACACAACTGGTTGAAAGATCACCTCCTTTCTTCCTTGTTGGCATGAGTCCATTACTGTCCGGTCCTCTTCTCCAAGTTTTGCTGCTACCTTCTGTGTAACCTCCATGAACTCTGCTTGGATGCTCCGTTGAGGTTGGTCAGCTGGTGGCAGTGGCTTGCTCCAATGGTGGTGAAGCCTATCCACTTCAAATGGTGTCTTCTTGGTTGCTGAGTGCACTCGGTTGTAAGCGAACTCATGAATGGCAGGCACTCCACCCAAGTCTTTAGGTTCTTCCCTAGTCTGAGAAGGTTATAGTCCTGTTGACAACTTCAGTTTGGCCTCGGTTTGAGGATGGCAGTGGTAGAGAGTAGTTGCCTAGTTTCTCAAAGTCCTTAGAATGGCTTTTACTTGGTTGATCTGATTTCCATTGCACTTTTGAACTTCGCTTTTCTCGAAGAACAAGCTCAGCTATTTAAGTTGGCAGTTTGACATTGGACATGGGTAATGAAATGTGCCATCTTGGAGAAGCTGTTCTCTCAAAGATTGCACTTTGTGGTTGATCTTGTTGAGACCAGAACAAAATCCATTAGATGTCCAAGTTTGTGTTGGTATCAGTGGGAGATACACCCCGTGAGGTTCACTCACTTTGCCTTCTTGCAATAACCAAACCACAAAACTTCTACCTGTCCTCAGATGTGTCAGTCAAGTTTCTCACCTAAGTCTTCTCGACACCAAAGTGGCCCAGTATAAGCCTTGATGATAAGGCTTTATGATCCTTGTATCAGCCTTCTTCTTGCAAGAATCCCTTCAATGGATGTAGCCAAACTCCCTGTGCATCCTTGTATTCTCACAAGTTTAGATCATCCTTTATAGATCCATTGCTCGAATAGGACCTTTTCCTGGTTTATTTAAACCTCCATATGCATCGGCTACCCATTGTTTTGTTCTTGTACTTGAGAAATGTCGGAAGGTCCATGAACTAATCCATTGGACATGTCTCACTCTTGAGAAGTTTCCCTCTGAGGTGTTTTTCATTTTCAGTGTTTTCTCAAACTTCCTTTTGCAATAATGCCAAATTCCAATGCTACAAAGAAAAGCACTTGTCCTAATAATTTAGGAGGCAACCTAGTGTCTCTTTTCTGGTCTCCCTATGAGAATAGCATGCTCCTATGCCATTGATGGCTCACCTCCCTTCAAACGCAAGTCAAGGACTAGAGCGTTGTAGCGCTTGGCCTGAATGCCTTCTCCTGAGCTTCTCAGCTGAATCCATCACACTGAGTGGTGAGCAATAGTGCTGAAGTTCACTAAGCACCTTAGAACTGGAACCAGGTGGAAGCTCCTTACTTGGCTGATGTTTCTGGTGTTGGCCATTCTTGTATGGCCGAATCTTCTCTCATCAACCTGTAGGCCTGTGAACTCAACAAAACCTAAGACATTTATCAGTACAAAGTGCACTTCTTGAGATTGGCATAAAGCTCTTGAGAAGGGTTTTAAGTACCATCTCAAGATGTGTAGTTCCGTAGGCACTTACTATAAACTAGTATGTATCAATAAACCACACAAACTTACTGATGTCGCCCTAAGAACTTGGTTCATAAGGCGCATGAGGGCATTAGTCAAGCCAAATGGCATGACTGTCCACTCGAGAGCCCTTGCTTTGTCTTGAAAGCAGTCTTCTCATCACCTTCTTCACTACCTGGTGGTATCCACTTTGAGGTCTATCTTGGAAGACCGTGGCTCCACTCAGCTCATCAGCATGTCATCCAGCGTGGTATTGGATGCTTACTGTGATGTTGTTGATTGCTCGGCAGTCACGCATGCGCCAAGTCCCATCCTTCTTGGGCACTAAAGCACTGGTACCACATGGACTGAGGCTCTCTCAACATACCTTTCTCCAGGAGTACTTGCTTCTCAAGCTCCTTGGACTCCTCTGGACTCATCCGTAGGCTGGCCGGTTGGGCTGCTCGGGCACTAGATCAATCTGGTGTTCTATGCCACAAAGGAGGCAACTGCTGGTATCTCTCTGAAATACAGAATTTGTTGAGGAGTTGCTACTTCATGAGGTAGCTCTACCTGTTCTTTTCTACACTCAACACTTCCTTGAAAACCATTAGTAACATTAAGTCCTTGAGGCTAAAGCTCTCCGGACATGACTTGGTTGAATAAAAATTAGACTTGACAAGTTTCTTTTCCTTACTCATTTGGAGTTGTAGCTCATGTACTGGGCAGGTGTAAGAGGAGCTAGCTGACCTTTCTCTTGTCATGCACAAAAGTGTAGAGATTGGTTCAGCCATCATGCCTGGTCTTTGTCAAACTGCCATGGTCTTCCTAGCAGAAGATGGCCAGCTTGCATGGGCACCACGTGGTCTTGGTACTTGCCCACACTGAATGGCACAGTGACTTGCTCATGGATCTTGAGCTCCACTTTGTCATCAGCCATCTCAGTCTATATGGTCGAGGATGCCTTGTGTCTCTCTAGACCTAGCTTATCAACCATATATGCACTAGCAACGTTAGTGCAAGAACCACCATCTATGATGAGGTTACATACCTTGTGATGGTGCAGCGGCTGTGGAAGATGTTCTCCCTTTGGATGGTCTCTGAAGGATCCACCATTGCATGAGGATCGTCTAGTGAAGCACTTCCCCACATCAGTACTCAATGTCACCATATTCTCTTCTGGTTCATAGTCCTCTTCATCTTGGGACTCATATTCTCCAGCCTCCGTAATCAACATGGCCCGGTTGTTTGGGCATCTTGAGATGTGTCCACTACACTTGAAACAAGTATGTCACGTGATCTTTGAGGTTAGAAGACTTCAGGCTCTCTCTGGTCACGGGTGGGTTCAGGAGGCTTGCTGAACCTTGACTCGATCTCTAGCTTGCCTTTGCCTGTCTTCATGTTGTGGGCAAAGTGTCTTAGAGCAAGTCTGCGGATGTCATGCTCTTAGCTGATGTGCTTGTTCCTGGACAGATAGGTGGCAAGTCCTTGAAGTCAAGTAGATTTGCCTTTCGAACCAAGCTGATCCTTCTTGGCAGTGATCAAAGAATTGTGCCTCCTCTTCTGTCCAGGTCACCTCATTGAGCTCCAATCTGCTCCTTAACTTCTAACTCTTCATAGTACTCTACTGTCTGTCCTGGAGAGATTTAGCCTCTGCAAAGGATCTAATGGAAAACGTAATGGCAATCAAGAACCCTGTGAATGATGCACCAGAAAAGAACAAGGTAGAGCTACCTGTTTGAAGGTAGTGAACTCTCAACAAGGTTTTTGGTTGTTCCAGGTGAAGGAACCAGCAGGTACCTCCCTCGTGATAAATCACAAATCTAGTGCCTAGGAGCAGGTGCCAACTAAGCAGCCTAGATTTTGATGAGAAAACTAGTTGAGAAGCAGTTCTATCTTTATTAAGGAGCTCTGGAAGAAAGGCTGGAAGGAGTTAATGTGCTTAGCAACTACAAGTGCTCCAATAAGAAAAGGAAAACTTACAAAAGTGCACAAAGGAAAAGATACAAAAGTATAATCGAAAAGGACCTATTCCTAAAATGTTTTGACTCAATAAAAGTAAATCTAGATCCTACCCTGCAAAACAGAAAGACATATCTTAATTACCACTTACCTCATGGCCAAGAAATGGAAGGTGGCCGTCCTTGTGGCAGCTGCGCTCCTAGTCTTGACTTGGAGTAGGGTTAAATCTTTGGGACCTCTCTTGCCACTAAAGCCCAAGTCTCTGATGTTCCTTGTGTTGTTGAGAAGCCTTTGGACTCCTTTCTTTGGCCCATTGTCCCTTCCTCTGAGAACTGAATTTGTGGAAGAGTGCCTTGATCACTTCTTGTCATTGCTTGAGGTACCACTGGTGTAGATACTTCCTCTAGTGCATGGCGTAGCTCATTTTGTTAGTCCATCTTGTTTAGAAGTAATGCGTGTGAGAGCACCCACAGCTTGAGATGGTCTTAAAACCCTGGCAAGAAAGAGCTTAGGGCCAAGTCTGAAATTGTCGGCGTGTCATTCAGGTTTTGGACAGGGCCTACGGTTGATCAGAGAAGACTGCCACCAAGTGGCCAAGCTTGGAAAATCAGCCAACATAGAGTTCACGGTCTGGCCAGCTATAGGAGATTTGCCCAACTTCAGCAGTATTGCCTCACCTGGCAGTAGTGAAGAAGAATGGATTCAGCTGGGAGAAGCTCAGGAGAAGCTTCAGGCCTTGAAGGACAGTCACATGCACCAGTGCTAGTCTCCCGACTTCAACAAGACGTTTGAGTGGATTGATGCCTCATAGGCATAGGGAGTGCTAACTCAAGGAGGAACCAGTGATACTTCAGTGAGAAGCTAGGTGGTGCCTCACTGAACTACCCCACTTAACAAGGAGTATGCCTTGTCCAAGGAGACTTGGCAGTCTTGCTGTAGGAGTTTGTGATCCACACTGATCAGAGACTCTCAAACACCTCAGAGGGCAAACCAATCTCAAGAGGAGACATGCCAGGTGGATGGAGTTCAGAGACCTTCCCGGTCATCAAGTACAAGAAGGGCAAAGACAATGTGGTGCGCATATCAAGGAGTTTCTTCATTGTCCTTGATACCTATACTGATCTGAAAGCTCAAGAGTGACCAATGGCAACATCAGGACGAAGAAGGTGGCATACATCAAGCTTTCAGGTCATGAGGAGAATACTCATTCTTACTCAAGGTGCATCACTTGAAGCAAAGTCCAGTGCACTGGTTGTATCTCACTGCCCTTTCTCCATGGTGGACATCTCAATGGACTTGTTCTAGGTCTGAGATCACACAAAGATGCAATCTTTGTAGTGGTGAACAGATTCTCCAAGATGGCACTTCAATGTGCAATGCATGATGCCACAAAGAGCTGTTTTCAGGAGATAGCTTCATGGAGCAAAGGAATCAAAGGGACAAGTTCTCAGCCATTTTGGAGGACCCTTTGAAGCTAGGCACAAGCTACTTTCACCATGTCAAAGATGGCCAAACTGAAGTTGTCAACAGATATCAACTCTTCTCAGACACACTAGGAAGAACCTAAAACTTGGAGCTGCTTACTACAAAGCCGCTGCACCAAGAAAATCTTTTGTAGCGGCTTCAACCCTCTCACCCCATTACAAACGCCAGCACCAGCTGACAACCTCATAGTTCATAAGGAAGTTACACCAGAAGGTAGCAAACTTGGAGAAGAGGACAGTACATGCCAAAAGGAAGAAAGGAGGTGATCTTTTAGTTTGAGTTGCTAGCACCAAGGAGATGGACCATTCAGAGTGCTAGAGGATCAACAAAACGGATCAGCTCCATAGTTTAATGTACATTCAGTTCACTTATTTTCCATGCAGATCAGTTTGGTCACCTATGGGTGATGAGGACATCAGGGTATCCAGCCAGGAGACCAGACTGGCCGACCAGGGCTTGCCGAGACAGCGGCCATCTGGCCGCCGGACCGGACCCTCGACCAATAGGACCAGACCGTCAACATTGCCGGGAGAGGCCCAAGCTTCCGGCACACTTGGTGGCGGCGTGATGACACCGCCGGTCCCCTGATGACCCGACTGGGATCAACTTGGCGGTCCTGAAGTCATTCCGGCCAGTACCTCGCAATCCAGCCGGTACAGCCGATCCAGACCGCACACACTTCTACACAAGAGACTCGGACCAGATAAGCTACCAGCTCCAGGACATGCATCTTAGAGGAAGTCTCACCAGTGGTACCTCCAGGAGCAATGACAAGAAGCAGCATGGCTTATGGGTGACAAGCTCCTAGAGGAAGATCACTAAGGACAATGGGCCAGAAGAGCAAAGAGTCCAAAGGCTTCTCAAGGAACTGAGACTTGGGCTTTAGTGGAGAGAGGTCAGGCCCAAGATATTTAACCCTACTCCAAGTCGAAGACTAGGAGCAAGGGCATGCATGCCACAAGGCACCTTCCATTTTTGGTGAGGTAAGTTTTTTCGAATATATCCTCTTTTGTTGCATCTAGATTGTTTCAAAGACATTTTAGGAATAGGTCCTTTTTTATTTTGCCGCACTTTTGTAAACTTTCCTTTTCTTTGAGTCAACTAGAAGGTCAAGCTGTCGAGCATATTAATAAGGCTCCTTCCAGCATGTAGTTGACAACCTTTTGATATTAATAAAGTGAACTTTCTTCCACAAGCTTCTCTCTAAGAACTTTTAGAAGTTGAGAGACTCCTAGCTCTAAGTTTGATTTATCACTTCATCATTGCTTCACCTATATAATTTTTGAGTCTCAAATTGAGGCTTAGGATCATAGGTCCTTTTTAGGTTATACAACTTTTGTATCTTTTCCTTCATTCTTGCTTTTGCTATTTTTCCTTTTTTTTGCTGATTTTCATTATTTAGAAGGTCAAGCTGTAAGAGCAATAATAAAGGCTCATAGGATCTTACCAGCATTGTATTTAGCACAATTTGATTATTAATAAAGTTAGAACCTTTTTACAAGTTTTCTCTCTAAGAACTTGTGCTTAGAACCTAGTTGAGACCAGCTCCTAGCTCTAAGTTTGTGATTTATCACGAGGTTCATCACCCTCGTGGTTCACTTCACCTTCCATTTTAGAAGCCTAAGGTTGAGTTTCTCACCTAACTTCTTTTGAATCAGGCTTGTATCATTTGGTATAGAGCTTAAAGCTCCTAAACCAGGTTGTTTCTATCCTTTAATTAGTTTAAGTCATTCAAGAAAATCAAAAAAATAAATCAAACTCAAACCGAGTGCATCTAGACGTGTATCACTAGGGTTTGATTCACTTTTGCATTGCTTGTTTTCCTTTTGTTTAAGTCATATTTCCTATTTTAAGTTAATTAAAAGAAAAAAAAAAATAGAAAGAATCAATAGCTAGCACAAGTTGAAGTTTCCTTTTTTTTTTCCATTTTAGATTTTCCTTTTGCATTTTTGAATTCTTATAAAAGAAACCTCCTAATAATTTAGGAGCAATTGTCTTCTTTCTTTGTAGTATGGAGAAAACAGAAAGCCATGATGGCCATGTTCACCACCTCCAAAACCTCGCATCCATAGGCGAGAGGTTGGAGTGAGGCCTGAGATTCAGGCCATAAGGCACGTGAGAGCTGAGCAGACCGTGCTGAGGGTCCTGAGCACCTTAGGACACGCACGAACAGGAGGAACCCCAGCCAGATGGAGATGAGGACACACCTCATAACTATCACCATAGGCCGAGAGGACCTCCACGGCAACCAGAGGCAGAAGATGATGGCTTGATATGGTCTTCACCAGAGACCAAGGATGCCTCCTAGACATCATGAGGATGGAGATGACACCTATAACGGGTAACTCATCCTGATGTTAAACTAACTCCTCCAAGTTTTGCAGGAAAAGTAGACCCGAGGCTTACCTAGATTGGGAGAAGAATGGATCATATCTTTGATCACTACAACCAACCAGGGCCTAGGAGAGTCTCAATGGCAGTAGCACAACTCACGGACAATGCCCTCATCTGGTGGGATCGTGAGGTATCTGACAGAAGGAGGAAAGAATGAGGCCCGTAGACTCATGGGTCGACATGAAAGACCTCATCGACAAAGGTTTGTTCCACCTTACTTTCATAGGGATTTGCAAGCGTTTCGTACTCTTAAGCAGGGTACCAGATCAGTAGAGGAGTACTATGAAGAGTTTGAGACTAAGGAACAGGCTGGAGCTCAATGATGATGAAGAAGCATTGATGGCACAATTCTTGGATGGACTCAAGAAAGGAATCAGCTACAAGGTGGAAAGGCAAATTACAAGACTTCAAGACTTGTTCCACCTATCTGTCCAGGCTGAGCAGCACATCAAGCGTAAGAGCCAAGACATCCGCAGCAAGCCTAAGACACCTTGGGCACCAAGCAACATGCCAAGCCCGTGGACAAAGGCAAAAGCATAGAGATCGAGTCAAGGTTCAAGAGCAAGCCTCCTGACCCACCCGTGACCAGAGAGAGCCTAGTAAGTCTTCTAACCCTCAAAGATCACGTGACATCACTTGTTTCAAGTGTAGGGGTCGTGGACACATCTCAAGGAGTGCCCAAACAACGGGTCATGCTGATTACGGAGGCTGGAGAATATGAGTCCCAAGATGAAGAGGACTATGAACCAGAAGGAGAATATGGTGACATTGAGTACCCTGATGTGGGGAAGTGCTGGTCACTAGGCATCCTCAGTGCAATGGTGGATCCTTCAGAGACCATCCAAAGGGAGAACATCTTCCACAGCCGTTGCACCATCAAGGGCAAGGTATGTAACCTCATCATAGATGGTGGTTCTTGCACTAACGTTGCTAGTGCATATATGGTTGATAAGCTAGGTCTAGAAGACAAGGCATCCTCGACCATATAGACTGAGATGGCTGATGACAAAGTGGAGCTCAAGATCCATGAGCAAGTCACTGTGCCATTCAGTGTGGGCAAGTACCAAGACCGTGTGCGACGTGGTACCCATGCAAGCTGGCCATCTTCTGCTAGGAAGGCCATGGCAGTTTGACAAGGAGACCAGGCATGATGGGCGAACCAATCTCTACACTTTCGTGCATGACAAGAGAAAGGTCAGCCTAGCTCCTCTCACACCTGCCCAGGTACATGAGCTTCAACAGCAAATGAGTAAGGAAAAGAAGCTCATTAAATCTTATTTTCTCATTCAACCAAGTCATGTCCGAAGAGCTTTAGCCTCGAAGGATCTAATGCTACTAATGGTTTTCAAAGAAGTGTTGAGTATAGAGAAAGAACAGGTAGAGCTACCTCCTGAAGTAGCAACTCTCCTCAACAAATTCCAGGATGTATTTCCAGAGGAGATACCAGCAGGCTTGCCTCCTTTACGTGGCATAGAACACCAGATTGATCTAGTGCCCGGAGCAGCCCTGCCCAACCGGCCAGCCTACCGGATGAGTCCAGAGGAGTCCAAGGAGCTTGAGAAGCAAGTCAAGGAGCTCCTGGAGAAAGGATATGTTCGAGAGAGCCTCAGTCCATGTGCTGTACCAGTGCTACTAGTGCCCAAGAAGGATGGGACTTGGTGCATGTGCGTGGACTGCCGAGCAATCAACAACATCACAGTCAAGTACCGGCATCCAATACCACGGCTGGATGACATGCTAGATGAGCTGAGTGGAGCCACGGTCTTCCCCAAGATAGACCTCAAGAGTGGATACCACCAGGTCAGGATGAAAGAAGGTGATGAATGGAAGACTGCTTTCAAGACAAAGCAAGGGCTCTACGAGTGGAAAGTCATGCCATTCGGCTTGACTAATGCCCCAAGCACCTTCATGCTCTTTATGAACCAAGTTCTTAGGGCGTACATCAGTAAGTTTGTAGTGGTTTACTTTGATGACATACTAGTTTATAGTAAGTGCCTACGGAACACCTCACACATCTTGAGATGGTACTTAAAACCCTTCGACAAGAAGAGCTTTATGCCAATCTCAAGAAGTGCACCTTTGTACTGATAAACTTGTCTTTTTAGGTTTTGTTGTAAGTTCACAGGGCCTACAGGTTGATGAAGAGAAGATTCGAGCCATACAAGAATGGCCAACACCAGGAAACATCAGCCAAGTAAGGAGCTTCCACGGACTGGCCAGCTTCTATAGGAGATTCGTGCCCAACTTCAGCAGTATTGCCTCACCATTGGACAGTAGTGAAGAAGAACGTGGGATTCAGCTGGGGAGAAGCTCAGGAGTTCAAGGACAGGTTTGGTGGCTTGACTGTTTGAAGTGTAGTGAGACTCAACAGGCTTTAGTGGGGGTCTGGTTTGTAAAAGATGGAAGGGTGAAGTGAACCACACGAGGGGTGATGAACCTCGTGATAAATCACAAACTTAGAGCTAGGAGGGCTGGTCTCAACTAGATTCTAAGCGCACAAGATTCTTGGGAGAAAACTTGTTGGGGAAAAAGTTCTATCTTTATTAATATCAAAAAGGTTGTCGAACTACAATGCTGGAAGGAGCCTTATTAATATGCTCGACAGCTTGACCTTCTAGGGTCGACCCAAATAAAAAAAGGAAAAACTTACAAAAGTGCACAAAGGAAAAGATACAAAAGTGTATAATCGATAAAGGACCTATTCCTAAAATGTCTTTGACTCAATAAAGTAAATATTCTAGATCCTACCCTGCAAAACAGAAAGAGGCATATATTCGAATTGAAACTTACCTTAACTTACCTCATGGCCAAGAAATGGAAGGTGGCCGTCCTTGTGGCATGCACGCGCCTTGCTCCTAGTCTTCGACTTGGAGTAGAGTTAAAAATCTTTGGGCCCTGACCTCTCTTGCCACTAAAGCCCAAGTCTCTGATGTTCCTTGTGTTTTTGAGAAGCCTTTGGACTCTACTTTGCTCTTCTGGCCCATTGTCCTTAGCTGATCTTCCTCTAGGGGCTTGTCCACCCATAAGCTGAATTTGTGGAAGAGTGCCCTTGATCTGCTTCTTGTCATTGCTCCTGGTGGCACTACTGGTGTGGATACTTCCTCTAGATGCATTTCCTGAAGCTGGTAGCTTATCTGGTCCGAGTTTCCTTGTGAAGTGGAAATGCAGTGTACAAGCTGGATCGGCTGTACCGGCTGGATTGTGCGAGGTACTGGCGGAATGCCTTGAAGACCGGCCAAGTTGATCCCGGAGTTGGAGGCATCACCAGAGGGACCGGCGGTGTCATCCACGTCGCCACCAAGTGTGCCGGAAGCTTGGGCCTCTCCGCCGGCAATGCTGGTTGCTCTGGTCCTTGTGGTCGAGGGTCCGGCGGTACTGCTTGGACCGGCAGGCATGCCAGAT
>CM032160.1:20199575-20234850 GCA_018901935.1 Pugionium cornutum
TAGATTCCTCGGCAGCATTGTGCTCCAACTGAGCTGCCTTCTCGACCAGCTCCGAGAGCGTGTCATAGTCGCGGATTTGGCAAGTTTTGCGGAGGTCGATCCTTAGACCCCGAATGAACCGGTGAACTTGCCTCCGTTCACTCCTCAGTTCATGGCCAGCATACTTTTTCAAGCTGTTAAATTCAGCTTCATATTCCCTCACCGACTTAGTCCCCTGGGACAAGTCCAGATACGCTCCTTCCAATCGATCACGAGCTTCCGGTGGGAAATACTTTGCCCTAAAACGATCGCTAAACTCCTCCCACGAAGTGCCTTGGTTTCCCAACTGCCCGGACACTCCACGCCACCATGCATGCGCATCCCCTTCCAGATAGTGGATCGCAATGTCCCTCTTGTACGTCTCAGGGCACCGGATGGACTCGAAATTCCTTTCCAATCTTTCGATCCACCCATCGGCCTCTATAGGCTTAGTTCCTCCAGCAAAGAACTTAGTGCCTAACTTCTGCATATGGTCCATCACCTTAAGGTAAGATGGGTTCCTTCCCATATTTCCCCCATCCACTTCCACCACTGGTGGAGTCACAGGTGGATTCACAGGCGGTAGTTCCACCGGTGCTGGTGCAACAACCGGCAACCTCGCCAATAATTGGGTCAGCAACCCAAATACGGCTTCAAGTCCGATTGGTGCAGCCGCATCACCATCCACTGCTCTAGCAGGATTCACATTCCCGACAACTCCCACATTTGCCGCATTGTTCACATTCCTGTGAACCGGAACTTCCCTAGTTCCACCTTCGGCATTTCTTGCCGCATTATTCCCTGAGTTCTCACCAGTCACTTCTTCCTGTCTCCTACTACGATTAGTCCTTGCCATCTGAAATGTAATCACTACATTAACCGGCAAACTAACCTCACGGACTAAAGATAGAAACACAAACTTACCGCGAGACCTCAGCATTGAAAGGATGGATTTACCCACTAGTTCATTTTCTAACTCGTCTTAGAACCAACACGCTCTGATACCAACTTGTAGAGCCCCAACCCGAGTTCTCATTTACCCGAGTTAGACTCTACGGAAATTTACTTAGAATTTTTCGCATTGAGGTTCGATTAGATCATTTTTAACATGAACAAGGGTTGAGTCAAACAGAAACTTCATTGCATTAATCGAAAACAAGTACAATTGAGAGTTTGCCAATAAGCTATTACAATTACTAGTCGATTCTACCCAACCCTACCATCCTTTCCTTTTAGCCTTGTCCCGCGGCCAGATTCACACATCTCGACCAACACTAGTATTAGTCTCTGAACCTGCATCCAAAAATGGAGGCATAAGCAACAAAATTGCTTAGTGAGAGCGGTCATCCCGTCTCACCAGGCCCAAACTCAAGAATCAGTCCGCACATCGGATCTCAGTCTAAGTACTGATCGCACAAGTACTTCCAGACCACAGAACTTTCTCGTGCAGCACACTCACGCCCATCGACAGTCCTCTCGCAATCGGTAAGCCCTGGCGTGGAACATAGTCCCAAGCGTCTTGCCCGATCAGAGAGCGTCGAGTTGGGTGAGTCGAACTCACGGACAGCAACAAAACAATCGTAACACACGTACGATCAACCATACCACAGAACGATCATGACAAGCAATGATTAACCAGACAATAGACAATCAATCTTAGCAAGGAAAGACCTTAACTTAGGCCACAGTCACGCACTCACCTTAGATTTCTCGGAAATCCAATGTTCTGACACCTATTGTGCTGAAATTCTCGAACACCTCGACAGAACTCGACCACTGCTCGAACAGACTCGACCACGGCTCGTACAGACTCGACCACGGCTCGTACAGACTCGACCACGGCTCGGCACTTCCTTCCCACTCAGAGTTTTTCTCACAAATTCTCTCTATCTCTCAGTTCTCTCGCGCAAAAGAGACAAATGGGAAGGGTGCGGGTTCTATTTATAGAACTCCCGCATAACTGCCCGAGTAACCGTTCCCGCGTCGCCCAAACACTTGGACCGGGTAACCGTTCCTGCGCACCTGGGCGAGTAACCGTTCCCACGTCTCGACCATCGTCCGGATCGGTAACCGTTCCCGTGCACTCGACCACATCCGGATCGAGTAACCGTTCCCGCGCATCCTTGCGAGTAACCGTTCCCGCGCACTCGACCACATCCGGATCGAGTAACCGTTCCCGCGCATCCTTGCGAGTAACCGTTCCCGCGCACTCGACCACATCCGGATCGAGTAACCATTCCCGCGCACTCGACCACATCCGGATCGGGTAACCGTTCCCGCGCCTGGCACGAGTAACCGTCCCCGCGCACTGGCCCTCTCGACCAGGTCATTGGTTCCCGACCAATGCTGTCCGAATCCGACCAGGTCCCGTGATACTCGGACCAACCTGTCCGAATCCGACCATGTCCCGAAATACTCGGACCAACCTGTCCGAATCTGACTATGTCCCGGATGACTCGGACCAATACTGCCCGAACTCCAACCAGGTCCCGGAAATCTCGGACCACTTGTCCGAATTCCGACCAAGTCCCGAAATATTCGGACATCCTGTCCGAATGCCGACCAAGTCCCGAATTACTCGGACATCCTGTCCGAATACCGACCAAGTCCCGATAAACCCGGCCAGCCATCCTGAGTCTCGCCCAAGCTCCGAGAACTCCGATTGCCTGCGATTTACCGAACTCGGTGGCTTTGGCCAGCCTAGCTCGACCAAACACACCCGGATTCACCCAATCCATAAGTCCCAGCCTTTCTATCCGAATGCGGGTGTTACAACTCTCCCCCACTTAACATCAGATTCGTCCTCGAATCTCAAACTTCACCCGATTCTCCCTTCTTCCTTGAATACTTAGGCTGTTTCTCAAACCACTTAACAAATTTTTCTCTCATTACTGATTCAGGTTCCCATGTTATTTCTTCTTCTCCATCGCAATCCCAAACCACTTGAATCATTTTGGTCTTTTTCCTACCAACTGCCTTAACTCTTCTTCCCACAATCCGAACCGGTCTACCGTCAAATTTCCTTGAAGGTCCGGTGGGGGTTCAGAGGTAATGGTATCTCCATACCTTACACATTTCCTTAGTAAGGAAACGTGGAACACATCATGAAATGCGACCAAGGTTGGTGGCAGTTCCAACCGGTACGCAACTGGTCCAATCCTCTCCAGGATCCGGTACGGTCCCATGTACCTTGGTTTCAGCTTTCCCGTCAAAGCTGCTCGATCCTTACCCTTATACGTGATCAACTTAACGTATACCATTTCCCCGACTTGGAATTCCAATTCCTTTCTTCGTCTATCCGCATAACTCTTTTGCCGATCTTGTGCTTCTTTCATCTTAAGTTTTAGCACCCTGATTCTCTCATCTTAAGTTTCAGCACCCTGATTCTCTCGGTTGTTTCCTCAATGAAATCTCGGCCAAAGATACTACGCTCCCCCACTTGGGTCCAACATAGGGGCGTTCGACATGGTCGCCCATACAAAGCCTCGAATGGCGACATCCCAATACTTGAGTGGTAACTATTGTTATAGGAAAACTCGGCCAAAGGCAAGTAATCCTTCCACTTTCCACCCCAATCTAGAACACAAGCTCGCAACAAATCCTCAAGTGTTCTTATTGTCCTTTCGGACTGACCATCAGTTTGCGGATGATAGGCCGTACTCATGTGCACCTTCGTCCCAAACGAATTTTGCAAAGCCTTCCAAAAGACTGATGCAAACCGGGAGTCTCGATCCGAGACTATACTCGCCAGTACTCCGTGGAGTTTGACTATTTCCTCCACATATCTCTGTGCCAACACTTCCGCCTTGTCTTTCTTATTGAGCGCAAGGAAGTGAGCAGATTTGGTGAGTCTATCCACTATGACCCAAATCGAATCCATCTTGCCACACATTGGCAAACCAGTCACGAAGTCCATCGTGATCATGTCCCACTTCCACTCGGGAATAGGTAAGCTCTGTAGCAAACCACTCGGAACTTGATGTTCCGCCTTAACCATTTGGCAAGTTTGGCATCCTGCCACCCACTTAGCCACATCACTCTTCATCCCGACCCAATGGTAGTACCTTTTTAGATCTCGGTACATCTTGGTCGATCCTGGATGAATTGAGAACTTCGAATGGTGAGCTTCCTTCAAAATTTCTTCCCGAAGTTCTTTGTCATTTGGAACACATACTCGGCCATTAACTAGTATTGTTCCATTCTCCGAAGTCTGATACTCAGTCTTATCATTCAAAAATGCCTTAATCAAATCATCATCCTTCTCTTGAGCCAACCGTACTCGGCTCAACAAATCAGCCTGGTCTGCCGCACCTAGACCCAAAGGTTCTGCGTCATCAGACAGGACAGTTAGACGCAAGGTACCGACCATACTAACCAGATTGTCCATATCCTTCTCGGACAATGCTGCTACCCGTTTGCGACTTAAGGCATCGGCCACTAAATTAGCCTTTCCTGGATGGTAGGCAATCTCCAAGTCATAGTCGGCGACTAATTCCATCCATCGCCGTTGCCTTAGGTTCAATTCCGGTTGAGTGAAGATATACTTCAAACTCTTATGGTCCGTGAAAACTTGAACCTTCCCACCATAAAGGTAAGATCTCCAAATTTTTAAGGCAAACACTACCGCAGCCATCTCAAGATCGTGCGTAGGGTAATTAGCCTCATGCTTCCTTAATTGCCTAGATGCATAAGCAATCACATTGCCATGCTGCATCAAAACACATCCTAATCCCAATCTTGATGCATCCGTGTACCACATAAGGCTCATTTGGCTCAGGCAATGCCAAAACCGGAGTACTCGTAAGCATTTCCTTTAGCTTAGAGAATCTCTTCTCACAATCCGCAGACCACTCGAACTGAACGTCCTTCCCGGTCAGTCGGGTCATCGGTTGAGCCATACTAGCAAAACCTTTAACAAAGCGTCGATAATACCCAGCCAGCCCAAGGAAACTCCTTATTTCCGAGGCATTCTGCGGTCTTGGCCAGTCTGCGACTGCCTTGATCTTCTCCGGGTCAACGGACACTCCTTTATCCGAGACCACATGTCCTAGGAATCCAATTTCCCTTTGCCAAAAACTGCACTTGCTGAGCTTGGCAAACAGTTTATGTTCCCTTAGCTTACCCATGACTATCCTTAGGTGCCTTTCATGTTCCTCTTGGTTTCTCGAATAAACCAAGATATCATCTATAAAGATGATCACAAACTCATCCAAATAGTCTCGAAAGACATTATTCATGAGTTTCATGAAAGCTGCAGGTGCATTTGTCAGCCCAAATGGCATGACTACAAACTCGAAATGACCATACCTCATCCTAAAGGCGGTCTTTCGAATATCCGACTCCTCTATCGGGATTTGATGGTAACCCGAAGCCAAATCTATCTTTGAGAAGCAAGTAGCACCTCGGAGTTGGTCCAACAACTCATCAATCCTCGGAAGAGGGTACTTGTTCTTCACCGTTACCCGATTCAGTCCACGGTAATCGATGCAGAGTCTAAAACTCCCATCTTTCTTCTTAACAAACAAAACCGGTGCTCCCCATGGTGAACTACTCGGTCGCACAAATCCCTTCTCCATTAGTTCACCCAACTGCTTTTTCAATTCAGCCATCTCGGCTGGAGCCATCCGATAAGGTGCCTTTGATATCGGAGTTGTACCCGGCTCAAGCTCGATGGTGAATGGGTCTGAACGAGTAGGCGGTAATCCAGCCGGAGTTTGGAACACATCCTCAAACTCACTAGCTACCGGAATGCTACTCAACAGCACATCCGATCCAACTTCAGGGGTTGTGATGGTAGCCAAGTACGCCTCACACCCTTTCTCAATCAGTTGGCTAGCTTGAATTGCCGACACAATCAAGCTCCCAGAAGTTGGCCTAATTCCTTGATATTCTAGCACTCCATCACCCGTCTCAAACCTAACTCTACCACGATGACAGTCTAGATGTGCCTTGTACTTCCTGAGCCAATCCATTCCAAGGATCACATCATACGACTTCACCGGACAAATCTCCAAATCAACGGCATGTTCACAGTGTCGACCATCACTGAAACATTTCGGACATTTCCAAGGGTCATCATGATTTGTCCTCCAGCCGCTTGGACCCAACCATGTTTATTCCCGGATTCCTTATGGAATTCACCCTTTCCAATCATGTTCGGATTCACGAAGCAATTGGTTGCTCCCGAATCAAACAAAACATGAGTTTCCACACCACCCATTAACAAGGTCCCTACACATTGACCTAGAATTCTAAGATCTACTAAAACGCACACAACAATTTCACACCAACAATTTTTCACTAAGGTAAGTACGAGAACTTACCAGTGATCAGACGAGACGAACTCGGATCAGTCACCGTCTCCTTAGCCATTGCATACGCCCGAGGCATCACAGCTTGCCTCTTTGATGGAGGTGGCTGTCCCTCACTCGGCCGTTTCCCGGAAGGTTGTACCAACTGTGGGCATTGCGGCCTGACGTGCCCAACTACACCGCAATGGTAACACACCTTCTCACCAGAGTTGTTCACTTGTACTTTTCCCCTACGGTCCTCCTCAGTACAATCACGAATTCCGTGGTTCATACTTCCGCATCTAAGGCATGCACCAGTTGCACGCCAATTAGTACTTGGGTTTCCTTTCCCACTACCCGAATTCACATTACAGCCACCCTGTGGCTTTCCCGAGTGGGCGTGCTTCTTATGCCCAACAACAGGAACATTTGCTAACTTAGATTCCTCGGCAGCATTGTGCTCCAACTGAGCTGCCTTCTCGACCAGCTCCGAGAGCGTGTCATAGTCGTGGATTTGGCAAGTTTTGCGGAGGTCGATCCTTAGACCCCGCATGAACCGGTGAACTTGCCTCCGTTCACTCCTCAGTTCATGGCCAGCATACTTTTTCAAGCTGTTAAATTCAGCTTCGTATTCCCTCACCGACTTAGTCCCCTGGGACAAGTCCAGAAACGCTCCTTCCAATCGATCACGAGCTTCCGGTGGGAAATATTTTGCCTTAAAACGATCGCTAAACTCCTCCCACGAAATGCCTTGGTTCCCCAACTGCTCGGACATTCCACGCCACCATGCATGCGCATCCCCTTCCAGATAGTGGATCGCAATGTCCCTCTTGTACGTCTCAGGGCACCGGATGGACTCGAAATTCCTTTCCAATCTTTCGATCCACCCATCGGCCTCTATAGGCTTAGTTCCTTCAGCAAAGAACTTAGTGCCTAACTTCTGCATATGGTCCATCACCTTAAGGTAAGATGGGTTCCTTCCCATATTTCCCCCATCCACTTCCACCACTGGTGGATTCACAGGTGGATTCACAGGCGGTAGTTCCACCGGTGCTGGTGCAACAACCGGCAACCTCGCCAATAATTGGGTCAGCAACCCAAATACGGCTTCAAGTCCGATTGGTGCAGCCGCATCACCATCCACTGCTCTAGCAGGATTCACATTCCCGGCAACTCCCACATTTGCCGCATTGTTCACATTCCTGTGAACCGGAACTTCCCTAGTTCCACCTTCGGCATTTCTTGCCGCATTATTCCCTGAGTTCTCACCAGTCACTTCTTCCTGTCTCCTACTACGATTAGTCCTTGCCATCTGAAATGTAATCACTACATTAACCGGCAAACTAACCTCACGGACTAAAGATAGAAACACAAACTTACCGCGAGACCTCGGCATTGAAAGGATGGATTTACCCACTAGTTCATTTTCTAACCCGTCTTAGAACCAACACGCTCTGATACCAACTTGTAGAGCCCCAACCCGAGTTCCCATTTACCCGAGTTAGACTCTACGGAAATTTACTTAGAATTTTTCGCATTGAGGTTCGATTAGATCATTTTTAACATGAACAAGGGTTGAGTCAAACAGAAACTTCATTGCATTAATCGAAAACAAGTACAATTGAGAGTTTGCCAATAAGCTATTACAATTACTAGTCGATTCTACCCAACCCTACCATCCTTTCCTTTTAGCCTTGTCCCGCGGCCAGATTCACACATCTCGACCAACACTAGTATTAGTCTCGGAACGTGCATCCAAAAATGGAGGCATAAGCAACAAAATTGCTTAGTGAGAGCGGTCATCCCGTCTCACCAGGCCCAAACTCAAGAATCAGTCCGTACATCGGATCTCAGTCTAAGTACTGATCGCACAAGTACTTCCAGACCACAGAACTTTCTCGTGCAGCACACTCACGCCCATCGACAGTCCTCTCACAATCGGTAAGCCCTGGCGTGGAACATAGTCCCAAGCGTCTTGCCCGATCAGAGAGCATCGAGTTGGGTGAGTCGAACTCACGGACAGCAACAAAACAATCGTAACACACGTACGATCAACCATACCACAGAACGATCATGACAAGCAATGATTAACCAGACAATAGACAATCAATCTTAGCAAGGAAAGACCTTAACTTAGGCCACAGTCACGCACTCACCTTAGATTTCTCGGAAATCCAATGTTCTGACACCTATTGTGCTGAAATTCTCGAACAGCTTGACAGAACTCGACCACTGCTCGAACAGACTCGACCACGGCTCGTACAGACTCGACCACGGCTCGTACAGACTCGACCACGGCTCGGCACTTCCTTCCCACTCAGAGTTTTTCTCACAAATTCTCTCTATCTCTCAGTTCTCTCGCGCAAAAGAGACAAATGGGAAGGGTGCGGGTTCTATTTATAGAACTCCCGCATAACTGCCCGAGTAACCGTTCCCGCATCGCCCAAACACTCGGACTAGGTAACCGTTCCCGCGCACCTGGGCGAGTAACCGTTCCCGCGTCTCGACCATCGTCCGGATCGGTAACCGTTCCCGTGCATCCATGCGAGTAACCGTTCCCGCGCACTCGACCACATCCGGATCGAGTAACCATTCCCGCGCATCCTTGCGAGTAACCGTTCCCGCGCACTCGACCACATCTGGATCGAGTAACCGTTCCCGTGCATCCTTGCGAGTAACCGTTCCCGCGCACTCGACCACATCCGGATCGAGTAACCGTTCCCGCGCCTTGCATGAGTAACCGTCCCCGCGCACTGGCCCTCTCGACCAGGTCATTGGTTCCCGACCAATGCTGTCCGAATCCGACCAGGTCCCGTGATACTCGGACCAACCTGTCCGAATCCGACCATGTCCCGAAATACTCGGACCAACCTGTCCGAATCTGACCATGTCCCGGATGACTCGGACCAATACTGCCCAAACTCCAACCAGGTCCCGGAAATCTCGGACCACTTGTCCGAATTCCGACCAAGTCCCGAAATTCTCAGACATGCTGTCCGAATGCCGACCAAATCCGAATTACTCGGACATCCTGTCCGAATACCGACCAAGTCCCGATAAACCCGGCCAGCCATCCTGAGTCTCGCCCAAGCTCCGAGAACTCCGATTGCCTGCGATTTACTGAACTCGGTGGCTTTGGCCAGCCTAGCTCGACCAAACACACCCGGATTCACCCAATCCGTAAGTCCCAGCCTTTCTATCCGAATGCAGGTGTTACACTCCTCCTATTTACATCCCCTTATAGTATAAATAGGGGCTTTCAGTTGTAAACTTGATCATTCAACTTTTCAAATAAAAACAGCTTCTTTTCTTAAGTTTGAGAGTGATTCTCTTCTTAATCTGATTGTTGGTGTGTAATATCCTTCAGTCAACATTTAGTAGCCTTAGTGTGTAATATCTAAGCTACTATCTTAGGTAAATCAGTAGTGTTTCCGCAACTACTGTGTGACCCTTCAATCCACAACCTTTGAACAGATTGAATTTCGATTCATTCTGTTGCAAAGCCTATCTCAACCGCATCCAGAAGTGCATTCCTTGGGAGGTTCGCATCATTTGGTATCAGAGCACACTTCTGATCGGTTATCCCTATCACTGATCTGTATATCTCTTTATTTCCATCTATTTAGATTGCATATGCTTGTGTATCGATTTGCATCAGTTGATTAATCGAAAAAAACCTATTCGTATAATTGCATTGTTGTTTTTATCCAATATTACATCAATTTATAACATCAAAATCGACCCCAATCCATTGCATTTTCAGATTAGAAAATAACACACTCGCAACTCTTCATCTTCCATCGAAAATATTTTTTCAGAACAGGTATTTTTATCCAATATTACATCAGTTTATAACATCAAAATCGACCCCAATCCATTGCATTTTCAGATTAGAAAATAACACACTCGCAACTCTTCATCTTCCATCGAAAATATTTTTTCAGAACAGGTATTTTTAACGCATTTGTTAAGTGTATTTGTAGCTATGTCAGGAGGAAATCAAACTTCAGAAGCACCAAACTTGTTAATGGAGGTTCTAGTAGCAGAAATGAAGAAAGTACTACAAGTAGAGCTGGAAGCCATTCATTTGCGGCTTGATGATGCTCAGAACAATAGTAACACTGAAGCAGGTCCAAGGAGAACCAGGAATCCCTTTAGACATTGCCATAATGAAGAAATAGAAGCCTACTAGTCATGGCAGTGAAGGGAGTAGGAGAACCCAAAGGAGGCATAGGCGTGTAAGAGAAGAAAGGGTGACGCTTAATGACACCATAAGAGGTCTTAAACTTAAGATACCATCATTCTATGGCAAAAATGATCCAGACACTTACCTGGAATGGGAGAAGAAGATCGAGCTGGTGTTTGATTGTCAACACTATTCCGAGCTCAACAAGGTCCGCATAGCTACTACTGAATTTTATGAGTATGCACTCAGCTGGTGGGATCAATTGGTGACTTCCAGAAGACGTAATGGTGAGTATCCAGTAGAAACATGGGCTGAGATGAAAGCCATAATGAGGAAAAGGTTTGTGCCCAACCATTACCACCGTGAGCTTCACCAAAAGCTAAGGAGACTCAATCAAGGAAGCCGAAGTGTTGAGGACTATTACCAGGAGTTGGAAACCCTCATGATCAGGGCAGACATTTCAGAAGATAGAGAAGCTACTATGGCAAGATTTTTAGGAGGACTTAACCGTGACATTCAAGATAGAATGGAGCTGGAACATTATGTGGAGCTAGAGGAAATGTTGCACAAAGCTATACTGGTAGAACAACAGCTAAAAAGAAAAAGTTATACTAGGCCAAGCTATGGAGCAGCTAACAATAAGCCTAGCTACCAAAGGAAAGGAAAACAGATTGCTAAAATTGATTCCAAACCTTCAACAACCACTCAAGACGCCAAGGGAAAATCTGAAGCTACTACATCTACTAGAACAAGAGATGTGAAGTGTTTCAAATGCAAAGGAAGAGGGCATTATGCGAATGAATGCACCAACAAGAAGATCATGATTCTGTTGGATAATGGTGAAATAGAATCCGAGGAAGAAGAAGTCTTTTCTGATTCTTCAGAAGAGCATCTTGAACCTCCTATGGCAGAAGAATTATTGGTAACAAGAAGAACCCTAAGCGTACAAAACAAAACCAAAGAACATGAGCAAAGAGAGAACCTGTTTCACTCAAGATGCCACGTCCAAGGAAAGGTTTGCAGCATCATTATTGATGGAGGCAGCTGCACTAATGTGGCTAGTGAAACTATGGTAAACAAGTTAGGTCTGGAAGTGTTCAAGCACCCAAAGCCGTATAAGCTGCAATGGCTTAATGAGTGTGGCGAAATGAAGGTAAGCAGCCAAGTCAAGGTACCTATAACCATTGGAAAGTACCAAGATGAGATCCTTTGTGATGTTTTACCAATGGAGGCTGGCCACATTCTGCTTGGAAGACCATGGCAATTTGATCGAAAGGTCATTCATGATGGTTACACCAACCAACACTCGTTTGAACACAAAGGTAAGAAGATCACACTTGTTCCTATGACACCACAGGAGGTGTACCAAGATCAGCTCGTGTTGGAGCAAAGGAAAACAGCTGGAACTTCAAAAGAAACCATAAGCACCAAAAGTGACAGAGGCTGTGAGAACAAGAACAAAAAGCACTCAAGTTTCTTTGTGAGAACTGGTGGAGTTAAGAAGGCTCTCTTCTCACAACAACCTGTTCTTTTGTTTATCTATAAGGAAGCTCTCATGAGCTTAACTAACGTTGCACCGGTAAGAAAGAATATTGAGATTAGAGAGGAGAAATGTGAAGAATTGAACCCAGAAACCCAAAGAAAAGCATGAGAAGATGAGAAATGTCTTAGACTTCTGGAGAATAATCTCCTAAGAGTTCATTCATATATTGAGTCTTTACAGCCTTTTTATAGAGGATTTACAATGTGAACACAAAACAAAAACGAATTTAAACTTGTGGATGAGCTTGAATAGAGGAGGAGCTTGTTGACAACCAATGGGAAGAGAGGGGAGGAGCTGCAAACAGAGTTATGGTCGTTTGGTGTGGTTACCAAGGCTGTGTACAGCAGTCATGACTGTTTGGTGTGGTTACCAAGGCTGTGTGCAGCATGCACATGTCCTTGTCACTCTGATTCTTCTCCCAAGGCAGCTATATCACCATATTAACCATTTAAAATAATAACTTCCCTCCTTTTCTCCTTTTCCCTTGTTATTAAAACTGAAATTTCGTTTCCCTCCATGAATTAAATTGCTCACACTTGCATTGTAGGACAAGATAGGCCTTATTTGATTTTCCTATGTCAATACTCCCCC
The DNA here is from genome assembly GCA_018901935.1 of Pugionium cornutum. Taxonomy (NCBI): domain Eukaryota; kingdom Viridiplantae; phylum Streptophyta; class Magnoliopsida; order Brassicales; family Brassicaceae; genus Pugionium; species Pugionium cornutum. The sequence continues at coordinate 20,212,204 of CM032160.1, forward strand.
TCAAGCTAAAGACTTTGGAATCACCCTAAAGTCTTAAGCTTGGGAACCCAAAGGCAACACCTCATTAAAAACCTTATTAAGGAAAACCTCTTGGGACAAAACCTTAATAAGGGAAAAAGAGTGTGTTGCTCTTGGATTAGGGGACCTTTGATCATGGATGTGATAAATTAACAAGCCCAAGTTTGCTAAAGATGTTCTTGCAAACTTTGAGACTTGCTGCCTTTGTGAAGATGTCAGCTAGTTGGTCTTCACTCCTTGTATAACATGGTGAAAGAATATTGAGATTATAGAGGAGAAATGTGAAGAATTGAATCTGAAAACTCAAAGAGAAGTATGAGAAAATGAGAAATGACTTAGACTTATGGAGAAGAATCTCCTAAGAGTATATTCATACATTGAGTCTTTACAGCCCTTTTATAGAGGATTTACAATGTGAACACAAAAGAAAACGAATTCAAACTTGTGGATGAGTTTGAATAGAGGAGGAGTCTGTCAACAACCAATGAGAAGAGAGGAGAAGAGCTGCAGACTGTCTCATGACTGTTTGGTGTGGTTACCAAGACTGTGTGCAGCAGGCATGACTGTTTTTGGTGTGGTTACCAAGACTGTGTGCAGCATGGACATGTCCTTTTCACCTTGATTCTTCTCCCAAGGTAGCTATTTAACCATTTTAACCATGTGGTTAATAATAACTCCCTCCTTTTTCATTTCCCTTGTTATTCAAACTGAATTTTCGTGCTCACACTTGCCTTGTAGGTCAAGATAGGTCTTATTTGATTTTTCTATGTCAATACTCCCCCTCAAGCTAAAGACTTTGGAATCACCCTAAAGTCTTAAGCTTGGGAACCCAAGGCAACACCTCATTAAAAACCTTATTAAGGAAAACCACTTGGGACAAAACCTTAATAAGGGAAAAAAGTGTGTTGCTCTTGGATTAGGAGACCTTTGATCATGGGTGTGATAAATCAACAAGCCCAAGTTTGCTAAAGATGTTCTTGCAAACTTTGAGACTTGCTGCCTTTGTGAAGATGTCAGCTAGTTGGTCTTCACTCCTTGTATAACATGGCAGAATGGTTCCATCTTGAACTTTCTCCCTAACCTTATGGCAGTCGATCTCTATGTGCTTGGTCCTCTCGTGAAACACTGAGTTTGAAGCTATGTGAATGGCTGCCTGATTATCACAATGGAAGGTAATTGGCCCTGGTTGTGCAATACCGAAATCTTTCAAGAGTGCTTTGAGCCAAGTTACTTCATTTGTCAGCTTCCTCATAGCCCTATATTCTGCTTCAGCACTAGAACATGATACCACCTTCTGCTTCTTAGTCTTCCAAGTGACTAAGTTCCCACCAATGAAGGTGCAATACCCAGTGGTTGATTTCCTATCCACCCTATCACCAGCCCAATCCGCATCACAATACCCGACAATCTCAGTGTTCCCATTCTTGCCCATCCATATACCTTGACCAGGAGATCCTTTGATGTATCTAAGGATCCTTTCTACCATGCTCCAATGATATACAGTAGGCTTTTGCATATGTTGACTCACTTGATTCACAGCAAAACACAAGTCTGGTCGTGTGAGGGTGAGGTAGATCAGCTTCCCAACTAGTCTCCTATACTGAGAAACATCCTTAAATAACTCATCAGCTTTCTCCCCTTTCCGTTGACCTTGTAGCCATCTTCAAGAGGAGTTTTGGCCGGTTTAGCCCCAAGCTTTCCCGTGTCTGTCAACAGATCAAGAGCATACTTTCTTTGGGATAGAAAGAGCCCTTCTTGAGACCGACACACTTCAATACCCAAGAAGTACTTCAACTCTCCAAGATCCTTGATGTCAAATGATCTATTTAAGAAGGCCTTTGTGGACTGAATTCCTTCCTTATCATCTCCTGTGATGATAAGGTCATCCACATAAACCAAGACCACCACAATTCCTTTTGCGTTTTGACGAGTGAACAAAGTATGATCTGAATGGGATTTCCTAAACCCATTATCAGTAAGTGTGGAGCTTAATTTGTGATACCAGGCCCTTGGTGACTGCTCCAACCCATATATTGCCTTCCTAAGTCTTAGAACCTGTCCCTCTTTGCAAAGATCTTCAAGGCCTGGTGGTGGAGTCATATACACTTCCTCTTCAAGTTCTCCTTGTAGGAATGCGTTCTTGACATCCATTTGCCATAAGTCCCAAGTGAGATTCGTAGCTAGTGAAAGAACAACCCTTACAGTGTGTAGCTTAGCCACCGGTGCAAATGTATCAGTATAGTCCTCTCCATATGTCTGAGTGAAACCTCTTGCAACTAGACGTGCCTTGTACCTTTCTATGTCCCCATTGCTCTTATACTTGATGGTGAACACCCACTTGGAACTCACAGCCTTCTTGCCTTTGGGAAGTTCTTGTATATCCCATGTATGATTCCTTTCCATAGCTCCCTTCTCATCTCTTACTGCATTTAACCATTCTTTCTTGCTCTTAGCTTCTTCATAAGTCCTTGGAATCTGACTTTGTTCAATCTTTCCAAGGAATGCTTGATGACTAGATGGCAAGAGGTCAAGGGAACAAACAGCTTGTATGGGATGAGCCACGGCCTGGTTGTTGTAGAATACCCTAGTGTTTACCCAATTGGACGGGTCTTTCCTAAGTCTAGTACTCCTCCTTAAATGCTGAACAGGTGGTGCAGCCTCCTCTACAACCGTTTCCTCTTCCATTTGGTGAATAGGTTCCTCTATACCCACTTCCAAGTCGTCTTGTTCTTGATTTTGGGCCATAGCTTCTTCTTGGATTGGAGTTGGTTCTTGAGTTACCACCCCTTGTTCATTCTCTTGGGTATCTTGTGAACTACTTGAGGTTCTTGTTTCTTCGTGTCTTGAATCCTTTGGCAGATCATTTCCCAAATGATTCAAGAGAAACCTCAAACTTGTAGCCAAATCAGAAGGTGACCTTGAGAGATCCTTCAATCCTTCCCAATCTTTCTGATCATAATAGCTTTGTTCTTCTATGAACTTGACATCTCTAGACACATATGTCCTGTTGTTGCTCGGACCATAGCACTTATAACCCTTTTGTGTTGTCGAATATCCAAGGAACATACACTTGATGCTCTTTGCCTCCAACTTGTTTCTTAGATCACCTGGAACATACACAAAGCACACACACCCAAATACACGTAAATGATCAATGGAAGGTTTAGTTTTATTGAGTACCTCAAATGGGGATATATCTTGCAAGACTTTGGTTGGAATCCGATTGATGAGGTAGCAAGCAACCAAGACTGCATCTCCCCAAAAACTTTTAGGAACATTGGTATGAAACATCATGGATCTTGCTACATCCATTAAGTGTCGGTTCTTCCTTTCAGCAACTCCATTTTTTTTGTGGTGTGTGTGGACAGCTAGTTTGATGTAGTATTCCATGTTTGTTGAGGTGAGCTTTGAATCTTTGACTTGTGTATTCCCCTCCATTATCTGATCTTAACACTTTGATCTTGGCATTGAATTGATTAGTAACATAATTATGAAAGTTTATAAATGCCTCATAAACCCTATCTTTAGATGGAAGTAATGTAACCCATGTATATTTCGATTTCTCATCTATAAAGGTCACAAAGTATTTATTCCTATCTACATGCAAGGTGAGGTCCAAACATCGGAATGTACTAAATCAAAGCAATGCTCATAAATTGTAGACGATTTAGGGAAAACAACACGACAATGTTTGCCAAGGATACAAGCCTCACAAACTGAGTGATCATAAGCGACATTAGGAATTATTAAGCTTAAAGCACGAGCATGAGGATGTCCTAATCTAGCATGCCATAAGACATCTTTATTAGCAAAAACACAGGATTTGAAAGCTAAGGAATCCAAATTGCTTGGAGGAGTGTCTTCAAGAACATAGAGCTCATCTTGAGTTACACCACCTCCAAGTATCTTACCACTCTTAATATCCTGAAAGTAAACATTGTTAGGCCCAAATGTAACATTGCAATTGAGGTCTTTAGTTGCCCTTTTGACAGAAACTAGATTAGACTTAAATTTAGGTACAAAGAATGCATTAGTTTCTTTGTCAAATAGTCTTAATTTTCCGGTTCCTTCAATTGGAATACCCTTACCATCAGCTATAGTTACTTGTCCTAGACATGGTTCAATGTTCTTTAACAACCTAGCATTGCTTATCATATGGTGAGAAGCACCTGAATCCACTACCAACTTATGATCTGGTTTATCAAGCGATTTATGGGAGTAGAGTGTGATACCGGAGAGTTTTGAGGCATAGGCCTTGATGAGATCCTCCAAGTCACTCTTCTTAACATACTCCATGGATACATTCATAGCTAGCTCCCCTCCTTGGTTGGATGAACTTGCCGGTTCAGTCGCAACCATTTGAGAGATGTTAGCCTTTGAATCCTTGAACCGGTTTGGCTTGAGATGAGGATGAAGTATCCAGCACTTGTCCTTGATGTGGCCATTCCTCTTACAATGCTCACACATCACACTCTTCCTATCCTCTTGCTTAAACACGCTTTTGTTGGCCATGACTAGTTCTCCTTTACCACCAAACAAACCTGTTGCCTTGCTCCTTTTGAATCCATGAGCACACCTCTTCGAAATCAGGGAGTTTTGGCTCTCTCAGGATGGACTTAATCACATCCTTAAAGGCTGGATTTAGGTTGAGAAGGAGCCCAAATATCTTGTCTTGTTCCTTCCTTTCATTAAGCACCTTTGGATCCATAGAACTTGGTCTCAACATGTCAAGCTCGGACCATGTTGACTGGAACTTGCCCAGGAATTTTGTGAACTCCATATCCTCTTGGTGTAGATCATTGAGCGCCTTCTTAACCTCATACACACGGCTGAGGTTTGAAACATCCCCATACACCCTCTTGAGAGTGTCCCAAAGAGACTTGGCAGTTTCACAATGTGAAAAAGCTTCAAGAATGGATGGGTCCAATGAATTTTGGAGGAATCCAAGGACTGATTGATCTTCTTGGAACCACCTAGCTTCTTCTTTTCTTGTTTCCTCATCCTTCTTCTCCTTTGGATCATCTATAGACGGAGTATTATCCTCCAAGATGTAATTCCAAAGTCCTTTGCCACAAATGGCTGTCTTGATGGTTCTTGACCATAATGTGTAGTTCAAGCCTTTGAGAACTACTGGTATCACCGTAGGTTTCAGGCTGGAACTGATTTGAACTGTATCCTCCATTGTTAGGCTTTGAAGAGCTCAAAGGAGGCAGCTTTTATGGTTGAATAAAACTGTGAGTTTTTAGTTTAAAAGCTGAGAGATTTTTGACAGAATTTTAGACTAGAAACTGAGAGATTTGAGTAGAAAATATAAGAAAATGGTCTTATGCTCTGATACCATGAAAGAATATTGAGATTAGAGAGGAGAAATGTGAAGAATTGAATCCAGAAACTCAAAGAAAAGCATGAGAAGATGAGAAAATGTCTTAGACTTCTGGAGAAGAATCTCCTAAGAGTATATTCATACATTGAGTCTTTACAGCCCTTTTATAGAGGATTTACAATGTGAACACAAAAGAAAACGAATTCAAACTTGTGGATGAGTTTGAATAGAGGAGCCTGTCAACAACCAATGAGAAGAGAGGAGAAGAGCTGCAGACTGTCTCATGACTGTTTGGTGTGGTGACCAAGACTGTGTGCAGCAGGCATGACTGTTTGGTGTGGTTACCAAGACTGTGTGCAGCATGGACATGTCCTTTTCACCTTGATTCTTCTCCCAAGGTAGCTATTTAACCATTTTAACCATGTGGTTAATAATAACTCCCTCCTTTTTCATTTCCCTTGTTATTCAAACTGAATTTTCGTGCTCACACTTGCCTTGTAGGTCAAGATAGGTCTTATTTGATTTTCCTATGTCAATACATGGCAGAATGGTTCCATCTTGAACTTTCTCCCTAACCTTATGGCAATCGATCTCTATGTGCTTGGTCCTCTCGTGAAACACTGAGTTGGAAGCTATGTGAATGGCTGCCTGATTATCACAATGGAAGGTAATTGGCCCTGGTTGTTCAATACCAAAGTCTTTCAAGAGTGCTTTGAGCCAAGTTACTTCATTTGTCCGCTTCCTCATCGCCCTATATTCTGCTTCAGCACTTTCTCATGATACAACCTTCTGCTTCTTAGTCTTCCAAGTGACTAAGTTCCCACCAATGAAGGTGCAATACCCAGTGGTTGATTTTCTATCCACCCTATCACCAGCCCAATCCGCATCACAATACCCGACAATCTCAGTGTTCCCATTCTTGCCCATCCATATGCCTTGACCAGGAGATCCTTTGATGTATCTAAGGATCCTTTCTACCATGCTCCAATGATACACAGTAGGTTTTTGCATATGTTGACTCACTTGATTCACAGCAAAACACAAGTCTGGTCGTGTGAGGGTGAGGTAGATCAGCTTCCCAACTAGTCTCCTATACTGAGAAACATCCTTAAATAACTCATCAGATAACCCATCAGCTTTCTCCCCCTTTCCATTGACCTTGTAGCCATCTTCAAGAGGAGTTTTGGCCGGTTTAGCCCCAAGCTTTCCGCTCTCTGTCAACAGATCAAGAGCATACTTTCTTTGGGATAGAAAGAGCCCTTCCTGAGACCGACACACTTCAATACCCAAGAAGTACTTCAACTCTCCAAGATCCTTGATGTCAAATGATCTGTTTAAGAAGGCCTTTGTGGACTGAATTCCTTCCTTATCATCTCCTGTGATGATAAGGTCATCCACATAAACCAAGACCGCCACGATTCCTTTGGGGTTTTGACGAGTGAACAAAGTATGAGGCCTGGTGGTGGAGTCATATACACTTCCTCTTCAAGTTCTCCTTGTAGGAATGCGTTCTTGACATCCATTTGCCATAAGTCCCAAGTCAGATTCGTAGCTAGTGAAAGAACAACCCTTACGGTGGGTAGCTTAGCCACCGGTGCAAATGTATCAGTATAGTCCTCTCCATATGTCTGAGTAAAACCTCTTGCAACTAGACGTGCCTTGTACCTTTCTATGTCCCCATTGCTCTTGTACTTGATGGTGAACACCCACTTGGAACTTACAGCCTTCTTGCCTTTGGGAAGTTCTTGTATATCCCATGTATGATTCCTTTCCATAGCTCCCTTCTCATCTCTTACTGCATCTAACCATTCTTTCTTTCTCTTAGCTTCTTCATAAGTCTTTGGAATCTGACTTTTTTCAATCTTTCCAAGGAATGCTTGATGACTAGATGGCAAGAGGTCAAGGGAACAAACAGCTTGTATGGGATGAGCCACAGCCTTGTTGTTGTAGAAGACCCTAGTGTTTACCCAATTGGATGGGTCTTTCCTAAGTCTTGTACTCCTCCTTAGTGTCTGAACAGGTGGTGCAGCCTCCTCTACAACCGTTTTCCTATTCCATTTGGTGAATAGGTTCCTCTATTCCAACTTCCAAGTCGTCTTGTTCTTGGTTTTGGGCCATAGCTTCTTCTTGGATTGGAGTTGGTTCTTGAGTTACCACCTGATACAAGCCTTGATTCAAGGATGTATGCACGTGGGCTGTTTGTAGAAGATTAGGTGAGAAACTCAACCTTAGGCTTCTGGATAGGGGTTTTCTGGTTGGTAAACGGTGGAAGGGTGAAGTGAACCACACGAGGGGTGATGAACCTCGTGATAAATCACAAACTTAGAGCTAGGAGGGCTGGTCTCAACTAGGTTCTAAGCGCACAAGTCTCTCTTGAGAGAAAGCTCGTAGGGAAAAAGTTCTACTTTATTAATAATCAAAAAGGTTGTCGAACTACAATGCTGGAAGGAGCCTTATTAATATGCTCGACAGCTTGACCTACTAGGGTCGACTCAAATAAGAAAAAGGAAAGTTTACAAAAGTGCACAAAAGGAAAAAATACAAAAGTCTATAACCGAAAAAGGACCTATTCCTAAAATGTTCTTGACTCAAAATGTAAAGCAACTAGATCCTACCCTGCAAAACAGAAAGAGGCATATATTCGAATGTAAACTTACCTTAACTCACCTCACGGCCAAGAAATGGAAGGTGGCCGTCCTTGTGGCATGCACGCCCCTTGCTCCTAGTCTTCGACTTGGAGTAGGGTTAAATATCTTTGGGCCTTGACCTCTCTTGCCACTAAAGCCCACGTCTCTGATGTTCCTTGTGTTGTTGAGAAGCCTTTGGACTCTAATTTGCTCTTCTGGCCCATTGTACTTAGCTGCTCTTCTTCTAGAAGCTTGTCGACCCATAAGCTGAATTTGTGGAAGAGTGCTCTTGATCTGCTTCTTGTCATTGCTCCTGGAGGTACCACTGGTGTAGATACTTCCTCTAAGTGCATGTCCTGGAGCTGGTAGCTCATTTGGTCCGAGTCCTCTTGTGTAGAAGTGGAAGTGTGCGTGTACTCGGCTGGATGGCCTGTACCGGCTGGGTTGTGCGCGGTACTGGCCGGAATGACTTCAGGACCGGCCAAGTTGATCCCGGAGTCGGCGGTGTCATCAGGGGACCGGCGGTGTCATTCACGTCCCCACCAAGTGTGCCGGAAGCTTGGGCCTCTCCGCCGGCGATGTTGACCGGTCTGGTCCTATAGGTCGAGGGTCCGGCGGTACTGTCTGGTCCGCAGGCGCGCCAGATGGTCCGGCTGTCTCGGGCAAGCTTCCTGGTCGGCCAGTCTGGTCTCCTGGCTGGATGTACGACCTGATGTCCTCATCATTCCCTCCCTCTTCAGTAGGTTTTGTCCTCAAAACTGGATCATTTGCATGGAAAGGGGCCAAGTCAGTAACATTGAACGTATTGGACACATTGAACTCACCTGGCAGCTCGATCCGGTAGGCGTTGTTGTTGATCCTCTCGAGCACTCTGAATGGTCCATCTCCTCTTGGTGCTAGCTTGGAACTCCTTAGGTTTGGGAACCTCTCCTGCCGTAGGTGTAGCCACACCCAATCGCCTGGTTGAAAGATCACCTCCATTCTTCCTTTGTTGGCATGAGTCACGTACTGTCCGGTCCTCTTCTCCAAGTTTTCTGCTACCTTCTGGTGTAACCTCCTTATGAACTCTGCTTTGGATGCTCCGTTGAGGTTGGTCATCTCAGCTGGTGGCAGTGGTGTTTGCTCCAATGGGGTGAGAGGGTTGAAACCGTATACCACTTCAAATGGGGTCTTCTTAGTTGCTGAGTGCACGGCTCGGTTGTAGGCGAACTCAATGAATGGCAGGCACTCCACCCAAGTCTTTAGATTCTTCCCTAGTGTTGTTCTGAGAAGAGTTGATAGGGTCCTGTTGACAACTTCAATGTGGCCATCGGTTTGAGGATGGCAAGTGGTTGAGAAGAGTAGCTTCGTGCCTAGCTTTCTCCAAAGGGTCCTCCAGAAATGGCTGAGGAACTTGGTGTCCCTATCTGATACGATGGTCCTTGGCACTCCATGAAGCCGTATTATCTCTCTGAAGAACAGCTCAGCTGTTTGTGTGGCATCATTGACATTGGCACATGGAATGAAGTGTGCCATCTTGGAGAATCTGTCCACCACTACAAAGATTGCATCTTCGTGGTTGATCTTGGGCAGACCTAGAACAAAGTCCATCGAGATGTCCACCCATGGATGTGTGGGTATGGGCAGTGGGAGATACAACCCGTGAGGTTGCACTCGGGACTTTGCCTTCTTGCAGTGATGCATCTTGCACAATGTGCTTCTACTGTCCTCTTGATGTGTGTGGCCAGTAGAGTGCTCCTTGACCACTGCTAGAGTCTTGACGACACCAAAGTGGCCCATGAGTCCTCCTCCATGAGCTTCTCGGATGACAAGTTCCCTTAGTGATCCTTGTGGTATGCACAGCCTTCTTTCTCGGAACAAGAATCCCTCATGGATATAGAATTTGCCATGACTCCCTGTGCTACACTCCTTGTAGCTCTCAGCAAGGTCAGGATCATCCTTTTATAGATCCTTGATGTGCTCGAATCCTAGGACCTTCGCCTCCATGGTTGATATCAAGGCAAACCTCCTTGATAGTGCATCGGCTACCACATTATCTTTGCCCTTCTTGTACTTGATGATGTACGGAAAGGTCTCTATGAACTCCATCCACCTGGCATGTCTCCTCTTGAGATTGGTTTGCCCTCTGAGGTGTTTGAGAGTCTCGTGATCAGTGTGGATCACAAACTCCTTGGTCAGCAAGTAATGCTGCCAAGTTTCCAATGCTCGGACAAGGGCATAGAGCTCCTTGTCATAAGTGGGGTAGTTCAGTGAGGCACCACCTAGCTTCTCACTGAAGTATGCCACTGGTCTCCCTCCTTGGGTTTGCACTGCTCCTATGCCTATTCCAGACACTCCACTTCAAACGTCTTGTTGAAGTCGGGCAGGACTAGAACTGGTGCATGTGTAAGGCTGTCCTTCAAGGCCTGGAATGCCTTCTCCTGAGCTTCTCCCCAGCTGAATCCCACGTTCTTCTTCACTACTGCCGTCAGTGGTGAGGCAATACTGCTGAAGTTGGGCACGAATCTCCTATAGAAGCTGGCCAGTCCGTGGAAGCTCCTTACTTGGCTGATGTTTCCTGGTGTTGGCCATTCTTGTATGGCTCGAATCTTCTCCTCATCAACCTGTAGGCCCTGTGAACTCACACAAACCTAAAAAGACAAGCTTATCAGTACAAAGGTGCACTTCTTGAGATTGGCATAAAGCTCTTCTTGTCGAAGGGTTTTGGGACCATCTCAAGATGTGTGAAACATTAGGCACTTACTATAAACAAGTATGTCATCAAAATAAACTACTACGAACTTACTGATGCGCCCTAAGAACTTGGTTCATAAGGCGCATGAAGGTGCTTAGGGCATTAGTCAAGCCAAATGGCATGACTGTCCACTTGTCCTTGCTTTGTCTTGAAAGCAGTTTTCCTCATCACCTTCCTTCATCCTGACCTGGTGGTATCCACTCTTGAGATCTATCTAGGAGAAGACCGTGGCTCCACTCAGTTCATCTAGCATGTCATCCAGCCGTGGTATCGGATGCCGGTACTTGACTGTGATGTTGTTGATTGCTCGGCAGTCCACACATATTCGCCAAGTCCCATCCTTCTTGGGCACTAGTAGCACTGGTACGACACATTGACTGAGGCTCTCTCAAACATAACCTTTCTCCAGGAGCTCCTTGACTTGCTTCTCAAGCTCCTTAGACTCCTCTGGGCTCATCCGGTAGGCTGGCGGTTGGGCAGGGCTGCTCTGGGCACGAGGTCGATCTGATGTTCTATGCCACGTAAAGGAGGCAAGCCTGCTGGTATCTCCTCTGGAAATACATCCTGGAATGTTGAGGGCGTTGCTACTTCATGAGGTAGCTCTACCTGTCCTGTTCTATACTCACTTCCTTGAAAACCATTAGTAACATTAAGTCCTTGAGGCTAAAGCTCTCCGGACATGACTAGGTTGAATAAGAAAGTTAGACTTGAGTTTCTTTCCTTACTCATTTGGAGTTGTAGCTCATGTACTTGGGCAGGTGTAAGAGGAGCTAGGCTGACCTTTCTCTTGTCATGCACGAAGGTGTAGAGATTGGTTCTACCATCATGCCTGGTCTCTTTGTCAAACTGCCATGGTCTTCCTAGCAGAAGATGGCCAGCTTGCATGGGCACCACGTCGCACACGACCTAGTCTTGGTACTTGCCCACACTGAATGGCACAGTGACTTGCTCATGAATCTTGAGCTCCACTTTGTCATCGAGCCATCTCAGTCTATATGGTCGAGGATGCCGTGTCCTCTCTAGACCTAGCTTATCAACCATATACGCACTAGCAACGTTAGTGCAAGAACCACCATCTATGATGAGGTTACATACCTTTCCTTTGATGGTGCAACGACTGTGGAAGATGTTCTCCCTTTGGATGGTCTCTGAAGGATCCACCATTGCACTGAGGATACGTCTAGTGACCAGCACTTCCCCCCCATCAGGGTACTCAATGTCACCATATTCTCCTTCTGGTTCATATTCCTCTTCATCTTGGGACTCATATTCTCCTGCCTCCGTAATCAGCATGACTCGGTTGTTTGGGCACTCCCTTGAGATGTGTCCACGTCCCCTGCACTTGGAACAAGTTATGTCACGTGATCTTTGGGGGTTAGAAGACTTACCAGGCTCTCTCTGGTCAGTGGGTTCAGGAGGCTTGCTCTGAACCTTGACTCGATCTCTACGCTTTTGCCTTTTGTCCACTGTCTTAGGCATGTTGCTTGGTGCCCAAGGTGTCTTAGGCTGCGGATGTCTTGGCTCTTCGTTTGATGTGCTGTTCAGCTTGCACAGATAGGTGGAACAAGTCCTTGAAGTCGTTGTAGATTTGCCTTTCCACCTTGCAGCTGATCCTTTCTTGAGTCCATCCAAGAATTGCCATCAATGCTTCTTCATCATCATTGAGCTCCAATCTGTTCCTTAACCTCTCGAACTCTTCATAGTACTCCTCTACTGATCTGGTACCCTGCTTAAGAGTACGAAAACGTCGTTGCAAATCCCTATGAAAGTAAGGTGGAACATACCTTTGTCGCATGAGGTCTTTCATGTCGACCCATGAGTCTACTGGTCTCATTCTCTTCCTCCTTCTGTCAGATACCTCACGATCCCACCAGATGAGGGCATTGTCCGTGAGTTGTTCTACTGCCATTGAGACTCTCCAAGGTCCTGGTTGGTTGTAGTGATCAAAGATATGATCCATTTGCTTCTCCCAATCTAGGTAAGCCTCGGGGTCTACTTTTCCTGCAAAAGTTGGAGGAGTTAGTTTAACATCAGGATGAATTACCCGGTTATAGGTGTGTTCATCTCCATCCTCATGGCGTCTAGGAGGTATTCTTGGTCTCTGGTGAAGACCATATGGCTCAAAGCCATCATCTTCTGCCTCTGGTTGCCGTGGAGGTCCTCTCGGCCTATGGTGATAGTTATGAGGTTGCGTGTCCTCATCTCCATCTGGCTGGGGTTCCTCCTGTTCGTGCCGTGTCCTAAGGTACTCAGGACCCTCAGGAAGATATGGCTCAGCTCTCACGTGCCTTATGGCCTGGAATCTTACTGGTCTCTCCACGCGCTCCAACCTCTCGCCTATGGATGCGAGTTGTGTATGGAGGGTGGTGAACATGGCCATCATGGCTTCAGCTGCGTCTCTATTCTCTTCTCCCATGTGTGCTACAAAGAAAGAAGATAATTAGGGTGCTCCTAAATTATTAGGAGAGTTTCTTTTTATATGGGATTCGAAAATAATGCAAAAAGGAAAATCCTAAGGAAAGGAAATTTGAAAAAAAGGAAACTTCCTAGACAACTTGTGCTAGCTGTCCAATTCGAATTCCTTTAGTATTCTTTCTATTTTCTTTTTAATTTAACTTAAAATTAAGGGAAATATGATTTAAACAAAAAGGAAAACGTGCAAGACAATGCAAAAGTGAATCTAAACCCTAGTGATACACGTAGGAGGCTAGATGCACTCGGTTTGGAGTTTGGTGTTGTTTTTTTTGATTTTTCTTGAATACGACTTAAACTAATGCAAGAACTAAAAACAAAACAAGCAAAAGGATAGAAACAACCTGGTTTAGGAGCTTTAAGCTCTGATACCAAAATGATACAAGCCTTGATTCAAGGATGTATGCGTGTGGGCTGTTTGGAGAAGTTTAGGTGAGAAACTCGACCTTAGACTTCTTGGATAGGGGTTTTTGGATTGGTATTCGATGGAAAGGTGAAGTGAACAACACGAGGGGTGATGAACCTCGTGATAAATCACAAACTTAGAGCTAGGAGGGCTGGTCTCAACTAGGTTCTAAGCGCACAAGATTCTTAGAGAGAAAACTTGTAGGGAAAAAGTTCTACTTTATTAATAATCAAAAGGTTGTTGAACTACAATGCTGGAAGGAGCCTTATTAATATGCTCGACAGCTTGACCTTCTAGGGTCGACTCAAATAAGAAAAAGGAAAGTTTACAAAAGTGCACAAAAGGAAAAAAATACAAAAGTGTATAACCGAAAAAGGACTTATTCCTAAAATGTTCTTGACTCAAAAATGTAAAGCAACTAGATCCTACCCTGCAAAACAGAAAGAGGCATATATTCGAATGTAAACTTACCTTAACTCACCTCACGGCCAAGAAATGGAAGGTGGCCGTCCTTGTGGCATGCACCCGCCTTGCTCCTAGTCTTCGACTTGGAGTAGGGTTAAATATCTTTGGGCCTTGACCTCTCTTGCCACTAAAGCCCAAGTCTCTGATGTTCCTTGTGTTGTTGAAAAGCCTTTGGACTCTAATTTTCTCTTCTGGCCCATTGTCCTTAGCTGCTCTTCCTCTAGAAGCTTGTCGACCCATAAGCTGAATTTGTGGAAGAGTGCTCTTGATCTCTTCTTGTCATTGCTCCTGGAGGTACCACTGGTGTAGATACTTCCTCTAAGTGCATGTCCTGGAGCTGGTAGCTCATTTGGTCCGAGTCCTCTTGTGTAGAAGTGGAAGTGTGGTACTGCTGGATGGCCTGTACCGGCTGGGTTGTCTTACTGAATGACTTCAGGACCGCCAAGTTGATCCAGTCGGCGGTGTCATCAGGGGGACCGGCGGTGTCATTCACGTCCCCAACAAGTGTGCCGGAAGCTTGGGCCTCTCCGGCGGCGATGTTGACCGGTCTGGTCCTATAGGTCGAGGGTCCGGCGGTACTGTCTGGTCCGGCAGGCGCGCCAGATGGTCCTGCTGTCTCGGGAAAGCTTCCTGGTCGGCCAGTCTGGTCTCCTGGCTGGATGTCGACCTGATGTCCTCATCACCACCTTGTTCATTCTCTTGGGTATCTTGTGAACTACTTGAGGTCTTCTTCGTGTCTTGAATCCTTTGGCTGATCATTTTAATGATTCAAGAGAAACCCCAAACTCGTAGCCAAATCAGAAGGTGACCTTGAGAGATCCTTCAATCCTTCCCAATCTTTCTGATCATAATAGCTTCGTTCTTCTATGAACTTGACATCTCTAGACACATATGTCCTGTTGTTGCTCGGATCATAGCACTTATAACCCTTTTGTGTTGTCGAATATCCAAGGAACCCTTCCATTGACCTTGTAGCCATCTTCAAGAGGAGTTTTGGCCGGTTTAGCCCCAAGCTTTCCGGTCTCTGTCAACAGATCAAGAGCATACTTTCTTTGGGATAGAAAGAGCCCTTCCTGAGACCGACACACTTCAATACCCAAGAAGTACTTCAACTCTCCAAGATCTTTGATGTCAAATGATCTGTTTAAGAAGGCCTTTGTGGACTGAATTCCTTCCTTATCATCTCCTGTGATGATAAGGTCATCCACATAAACCAAGACCGCCACGATTCCTTTGGGGTTTTGACGAGTGAACAAAGTATGATCTGAATGGGATTTCCTAAACCCATTATCAGTAAGTGTGGAGCTTAATTTGTGATACCAAGCCCTTGGTGACTGCTTCAACCCATATATTGCCTTCCTAAGTCTTAGAACCTGTCCCTCTTTGCAAAGATCTTCAAGGCCTGGTGGTGGAGTCATATACACTTCCTCTTCAAGTTCTCCTTGTAGGAATGCGTTCTTGACATCCATTTGCCATAAGTCCCAAGTCAGATTCGTAGCTAGTGAAAGAACAACCCTTACAGTGTGTAGCTTAGCCACCGGTGCAAATGTATCAGTATAGTCCTCTCCATATGTCTGAGTGAAACCTCTTGCAACTAGACGTGCCTTGTACCTTTCTATGTCCCCATTGCTCTTATACTTGATTGTGAACACCCACTTGGACCTCACAGTCTTCTTGCCTTTGGGAAGTTCTTGTATATCCCATGTATGATTCCTTTCCATAGCTCCCTTCTCATCTCTTACTGCATCTAACCATTCTTTCTTGCTCTTAGCTTCTTCATAAGTCCTTGGAATCTGACTTTGTTCAATCTTTCCAAGGAATGCTTGATGACTAGATGGCAAGAGGTCAAGGGAACAAACAGCTTGTATGGGATGAGCCACAGCCTGGTTGTTGTAGAAGACCCTAGTGTTTACCCAATTGGATGGGTCTTTCCTAAGTCTTGTACTCCTCCTTAGTTGCTGAACAGGTGGTGCAGCCTCCTCTACAACCGTTTCCTATTCCATTTGGTGAATAGGTTCCTCTATACCAACTTCCAAGTTGTCTTGTTCTTGGTTTTGGGCCATAGCTTCTTCTTGGATTGGAGTTGGTTCTTGAGTTACCACCCCTTGTTCATTCTCTTGGGTATCTTGTGAACTACTTGAGGTTCTTGCTTCTTCGTGTCTTGAATCCTTTGGCTGATCATTTCCCAAATGATTCAAGAGAAACCTCAAACTCGTAGCCAAATCAGAAGGTGACCTTGAGAGATCCTTCAATCCTTCCCAATCTTTCTGATCATAATAGCTTCGTTCTTCTATGAACTTGACATCTCTAGACACATATGTCCTGTTGTTGCTGGGATCATAGCACTTATAACCCTTTTGTGTTGTCGAATATCCAAGGAACATACACTTGATGCTCTTTGCCTCCAACTTGTTTCTTAGATCACCTGGAACATACACAAAGCACACACACCCAAATACACGTAAATGATCAATGGAGGTTTAGTTTTATTGAGTACCTCAAATGGGGATATGTCTTGCAAGACTTTGGTTGGAATCCGATTGATGAGGTAGCAAGCAACCAAGACTGCATCTCCCAAAAACTTTTAGGAACATTGGTATGAAACATCATGGATCTTGCTACTTCCATTAAGTGTCGGTTCTTCCTTTCAGCAACTCCATTTTGTTGTGTGTGTGGGCAGCTAGTTTGATGTAGTATTCCATGTTTGTTTAAGTGAGCTTTGAATCTTTGACTTGTGTATTCCTCCATTATCTGATCTTAACACTTTGATCTTGGCATTGAATTGATTAGTAACATAATTATGAAAGTTTATAAATGCCTCATAAACCCTATCTTTAGATGGAAGTAATGTAACCCATGTATATTTCGATTTCTCATCTATAAAGGTTGAAAGAATATTGAGATTATAGAGGAGAAATGTGAAGAATTGAATCTGAAAACTCAAAGAGAAGTATGAGAAAATGAGAAATGACTTAGACTTATGGAGAAGAATCTCCTAAGAGTATATTCATACATTGAGTCTTTACAGCCCTTTTATAGAGGATTTACAATGTGAACACAAAAGAAAACGAATTCAAACTTGTGGATGAGTTTGAATAGAGGAGGAGCCTGTCAACAACCAATGAGAAGAGAGGAGAAGAGCTGCAGACTGTCTCATGACTGTTTGGTGTCCAAGACTGTGTCAGCAGGCATGACTGTTTGGTTCACCAAGACTGTGTGCAGCATGGACATGTCCTTTTCACCTTGATTCTTCTCCCATAGCTATTTAACCATTTTAACCATGTGGTTAATAATAACTCCTCCTTTTTCATTTCCTTGTTATTCAAACTGAATTTGTGCTCACACTTGCTAGTCAAGATAGGTCTTATTTGATTTTCCTATGTCACATGGCAGAATGGTTCCATCTTGAACTTTCTAACCTTATGGCAATCGATCTCTATGTGCTTGGTCCTCTCGTGAAACACTGAGTTGGAAGCTATGTGAATGGCTGCCTGATTATCACAATGGAAGGTAATTGGCCCTGGTTGTTCAATACCAAAGTCTTTCAAGAGTGCTTTGAGCCAAGTTACTTCATTTGTCAGCTTCCTCATAGCCCTATATTCTGCTTCAGCACTAGAACATGATACCACCTTCTGCTTCATAGTCTTCCAAGTGAATAAGTTCCCACCAATGAAGGTGCAATACCCAGTGGTTGATTTTCTATCCACCCTATCACCAGCCCAATCCGCATCACAATACCCGACAATCTCAGTGTTCCCATTCTTGCCCATCCATATGCCTTGACCAGGAGATCCTTTGATGTATCTAAGGATCCTTTCTACCATGCTCCAATGATACACAGTAGGTTTTTGCAGATGTTTACTCACTTGATTCACAGCAAAACACAATTCTGGTCGTGGGAGGGTGAGGTAGATCAGTTTCCCAACTAGTCTCCTGTACTGAGAAACATCCTTAAATAACTCATCAGATAACTCATCAGCTTTCTCCCCCTTTCCATTGACCTTGTAGCCATCTTCAAGAGGAGTTTTGGCCGGTTTAGCCCCAAGCTTTCCCGTCTCTGTCAACAGATCAAGAGCATACTTTCTTTGGGATAGAAAGAGCCCTTCCTGAGAACACACTTCATAAAGTTCCTCTCCAAGATCCTTGATGTCAAATGATCTGTTTAAGAAGGCCTTTGTGGACTGAATTCCTTCCTTATCATCTCCTGTGATGATAAGGTCATCCACATAAACCAAGACCGCCACGATTCCTTTGGAGTTTTGACGAGTGAACAAAGTATGATCTGAATGGGATTTTCTAAACCCATTATCAGTAAGTGTGGAGCTTAATTTGTGATACCAGGCCCCTGGTGACTGCTTCAACCCATATATTGCCTTCCTAAGTCTTAGAACCTGTCCTTCTTTGCAAAAATCTTCAAGGCCTGGTGGTGGAGTCATATACACTTCCTCTTCAAGTTCTCCTTGTAGGAATGCGTTCTTGACATCCATTTGCCATAAGTCCCAAGTCAGATTCGTAGCTAGTGAAAGAACAACCCTTACAGTGTGTAGCTTAGCCACCGGTGCAAATGTATCAGTATAGTCCTCTCCATATGTCTGAGTGAAACCTCTTGCAACTAGACGTGCCTTGTACCTTTCTATGTCCCCATTGCTCTTATACTTGATGGTGAACACCCACTTGGAACTCACAGCCTTCTTGCCTTTGGGAAGTTCTTGTATATCCCATGTATGATTCCTTTCCATAGCTCCCTTCTAATCTCTTACTGCATCTAACCATTCTTTCTTTCTCTTAGCTTCTTCATAAGTCTTTGGAATCTGACTTTTTCAATCTTTCCAAGGAATGCTTGATGACTAGATGGCAAGAGGTCAAGGGAACAAACAGCTTGTATGGGATGAGCCACGGCCTGGTTGTTGTAGAAGACCCTAGTGTTTACCCAATTGGATGGGTCTTTCCTAAGTCTAGTACTCCTCCTTAGTTGCTGAACAGGTGGTGCAGCCTCCTCTACAACCGTTTCCTCTTCCATTTGGTGAATAGGTTCCTCTATACCCACTTCCAAGTCGTCTTGTTCTTGGTTTTGGGCCATAGCTTCTTCTTGGATTGGAGTTGGTTCTTGAGTTACCACCACTTGTTCATTCTCTTGGGTATCTTGTGAACTACTTGAGGTTCTTGCTTCTTCGTGTCTTGAATCCTTTGGCAGATCATTTCCCAAATGATTCAAGAGAAACCTCAAACTCGTAGCCAAATCAGAAGGTGACCTTGAGATATCCTTCAATCCTTCCCAATCTTTCTGATCATAATAGTTTCGTTCTTCTATGAACTTGACATCTCTAGACACATATGTCCTGTTGTTGCTCGGATCATAGCACTTATAACCCTTTTGTGTTGTCGAATATCCAAGGAACATACACTTGATGCTCTTTGCCTCCAACTTGTTTCTTAGATCACCTGGAACATACACAAAGCACACACACCCAAATACACATAAATGATCAATGGAAGGTTTAGTTTTATTGAGTACCTCAAATGGGGATATGTCTTGCAAGACTTTGGTTGGAATCCGATTGATGAGGTAGCAAGCAACCAAGACTGCATCTCCCCAAAATTTTTTAGGAACATTGGTATAAAACATCATGGATCTTGCTACTTCCATTAACTGTCGGTTCTTCCATTCACCAACTCCATTTTATTGTGCTGTGTGTGGGCAGCTAGTTGGATGTAGTATTCCATGTTTGTTTAAGTGCGCTTTGAATCTTTGACTTGTGTATTTTCCTCCATTATCTGATCTTAACATAATTATGAAAGTTTATAAATGCCTCATAAACCCTATCTTTAGATGGAAGTAAAACCATGTATATTTTGATTTCTCATCTATAAAGGTTGAAAGAATATTGAGATTATAGAGGAGAAATGTGAAGAATTGAATCTGAAAACTCAAAGAGAAGTATGAGAAAATGAGAAATGACTTAGACTTATGGAGAAGAATCTCCTAAGAGTATGTTCATACATTGAGTCTTTACAGCCCTTTATAGAGGATTTACAATGTGAACACAAAAGAAAACGAATTCAAACTTGTGGATGAGTTTGAATAGAGGAGGAGCCTGTCAACAACCAATGAGAAGAGAGGAGAAGAGCTGCAGACTGTCTCATGACTGTTTGGTGTGGTTACCAAGACTGTGTGCAGCATGGACATGTCTTTTTCACCTTGATTCTTCTCCCAAGGCAGCTATTTAACCATTTTAACCATGTGGTTAATAATAACTCCCTCCTTTTTATTTTCCCTTGTTATTCAAACTGAATTTCGTGCTCACACTTGCCTTGTAGGTCAAGATAGGTCTTATTTGATTTTCCTATGTCAATACTCCTCAAGCTAAAGACTTTGGAATCACCCTAAAGTCTTAAGCTTGGGAACCCAAGGCAACACCTCATTAAAAACCTTATTAAGGAAAACCACTTGGGACAAAACCTTAATAAGGGAAAAGAGTGTGTTGCTCTTGGATTAGGAGACCTTTGATCATGGATGTGATAAATCAACAAGCCCAAGTTTGCTAAAGATGTTCTTGCAAACTTTGAGACTTGCTACCTTTGTGAAGATGTCAGCTAGTTGGTCTTCACTCCTTGTATAACATGGCAGAATGGTTCCATCTTGAACTTTCTCCCTAACCTTATGGCAGTCGATCTCTATGTGCTTGGTCCTCTCGTGAAACAAACACTGAGTTTGAAGCAATGTGAATGGCTGCCTGATTATCACAATGGAAGGTAATTGGCCCTGGTTGTTCAATACCGAAATCTTTCAAGAGTGCTTTGAGCCAAGTTACTTCATTTGTCAGCTTCCTCATTGCCCTATATTCTGCTTCAGCACTAGAACATGATACCACCTTCTGCTTCTTAGTCTTCCAAGTGAGTAAGTTCCCACCAATGAAGGTGCAATACCCGGTGGTTGATTTCCTATCAACCCTATCACCAGCCCAATCCGCATCACAATATCCAACAATATCAGTGTTCCCATTCTTGCCCATCCATATGCCTTGACAAGAAGATCCTTTGATGTATCTAAGGATCCTTTCTACCATGCTCCAATGATATACAGTAGGTTTTTGCATATGTTGACTCACTTGATTCACAGCAAAACACAAGTCTGGTCGTGTTAGGGTGAGGTAGATCAACTTCCCAACTAGTCTCCTATATTGAGAAACATCCTTAAATAACTCATCAGCTTTCTCCCCCTTTCCATTGACCTTGTAGCCATCTTCAAGAGGAGTTTTGGCCGGTTTAGCCCCAAGCTTTCCTGTGTCTGTCAACAGATCAAGAGCATACTTTCTTTGGGATAGAAAGAGTCCTTCCTGAGACCGACACACTTCAATACCCAAGAAGTACTTCAACTCTCCAAGATCTTTGATGTCAAATGATCTGTTTAAGAAGACCTTTGTGGACTGAATTCCTTCCTTGTCATCTCCTGTGATGATAAGGTCATCCACATAAACCAAGACCACCACAATTCCTTTTGCGTTTTGACGAGTGAACAAAGTATGATCTGAATGGGATTTCCTAAACCCATTCTCAGTAAGTGTGGAGCTTAATTTGTGATACCACGCCCTTGGTGACTGCTTCAACCCATATATTGCCTTCCTAAGTCTTAAAAATTGTCCCTCTTTGCAAAGATCTTCAAGGCCTGGTGGTGGAGTCATATACACTTCCTCTTCAAGTTCTCCTTGTAGGAATGCGTTCTTGACATCCATTTGCCATAAGTCCCAAGTCAGATTCGTAGCTAGTGAAAGAACAACCCTTACAGTGTGTAGCTTAGCCACCGGTGCAAATGTATCAGTATAGTCCTCTCCATATGTCTGAGTGAAACCTCTTGCAACTAGATGTGCCTTGTACCTTTCTATGTCCCCATTGCTCTTATACTTGATGGTGAACACCCACTTGGAACTCACAGCCTTCTTGCCTTTGGGAAGTTCTTGTATATCCCATGTATGATTCCTTTCCATAGCTCCCTTCTCATCTCTTACTGCATCTAACCATTCTTTCTTGCTCTTAGCTTCTTCATAAGTCCTTGGAATCTGACTTTGTTCAATCTTTCCAAGGAATGCTTGATGACTAGATGGCAAGAGGTCAAGGGAACAAACAGCTTGTATGGGATGAGCCACGGCCTGGTTGTTGTAGAAGACCCTAGTGTTTACCCAATTGGATGGATCTTTCCTAAGTCTAGTACTCCTCCTTAGTTGCTGAACAGGTGGTGCAGCCTCCTCTACAACCGTTTCCTCTTCCATTTGATGAATAGGTTCCTCTATATCCACTTCCAAGTTGACTTGTTCTTGGCTTTGGGCCATAGCTTCTTCTTGGATTGGAGTTGGTTCTTGAGTTACCACCCCTTGTTCATTCTCTTGGGTATCTTGTGAACTACTTGGGGTTCTTTCTTCTTCGTGTCTTGAATCCTTTGGCACATCATTTCCCAAATGATTCAAGAGAAACCTCAAACTCGTAGCCAAATCAGAAGGTGACCTTGAGAGATCCTTCAATCCTTCCCAATCTTTCTGATCATAATAGCTTCGCTCTTCTATGAACTTGACATCTCTAGACACATATGTCCTGTTGTTGCTCGGAT